>JALLLT010000085.1:0-75158 GCA_025266875.1 Fennellomyces sp. T-0311
GCGGAAAAGGTGTCAGGACCGTAGGCATTAAAGGAAATGCAGCATCTAGTAGCATTCAACAATCAACTTCATCGTGAACTATTACATTTTTAAATCAACTAACCTGCGATGATGTATGTACCGTCCATGCACATGCTTTCTGGCATGTTGACCAAGTTCTGATATAATGCACTGGACGTAAATGCTCGTGCATCGTGTACGCGTCCTACAGAATACAGCACTTATTACATCACCTATTGATATATTGTATAATACGTACCAGATTCGCCAGTTCTAACATAAGTGAAGCGCTTTTGGTAGTCGCAGACAGCAAGCAACAAAAGAGACGCATTGTTTTTGCGATCCACAAATCTGTTTCCGTGTTCTTTTGGCTTTTGGATAACTACCAACTTGCCATCCATAGCACCTATCACACGTGGAAGACGCCGCGATTGTGGGCCACCTAAGCTCTCGAAACCCTGGGCAATAGCTGTTGTGCGTTCACTGTCGTTAAATGGCCAGTTGATGAATTGCGGAGCGATTCGTGTCATTGCTTTGACAAAACGATTGGTGAATTTGTTGACAGATCCATCAGTGATACCCAGCATGTTTTTCAAGAGACGAAAGCCAAAGAGCGCATTGGCAAACCGCCAAAGCACGACCGCTACTTGCACCTCAGTGGGATAACCACCGCGACTAGCGCTGACCACATACTCTGGACAGAGTGACAGTACATTCACTAGTCGTTCAAACGCTGCAAGGGTAATACGATAGTGGGTTTTGAACCTATCGTTTTCTGGAGTATTGATGTTGTCATTTAAGTTTGGATGGCGAACAGTCCACCAAGTATATGTCTGATAAGTTCGTTGACGTGGTCGACGAACTGAAACTGCTGTCATGAAAACAGGGGACGCGCGGAAAATCTCATAGAAAATATCTTGATAAACGATTCTCATCGCAAGAGACGACTGCATGGCAATGTTCGCGATGCATTCGAACGAAATGCTTTCAAATTTGAGATATTGGTAAGCGAGTGCCGTAAGAACTACATTGTCTTCTTCATCGATTTGCTCCAAGCGACTATTATTTCTCTCATCCTCGGCGATCAAGAGTTCAATCATTATGTTGTTCACTTGAATTTGAGTGGTGTAAAAGATCATTGTATTATCGAGGATTGTCATTGTGAAAGTGTCGGGATAAACTGTAGGCCGAGGCATGTAGAGGGTATGTTAACACTTTTGAACCACCTCAGCCTTTGTGGAGCACATGTGACCTAATCCGTGACACCAAGCTACCAAAAAGCGTATTACGGAAAAAGGTAGTCGCCAAAAAGCGTATTACGACAAAAGGCTAAAAAAAAATTTAATTGCACCGGTGTGAGCACCCATTTCAACAACGTAAACATATTATCGTTTGCTTCCGCATACAGTGCTACACTTGTTTTTGCAGTGTGTGCATGTTTTCTCGAAAAATTAAGTAAAGTGGACTTTGCAAATACCTCCTTTTGCCGAAAATGGCAACCCTCGTAGCACACCGACGTAGCTTTCCAAAAAAATAAAAAAACAGGAACAAAGGCGAGCTTTTGAGGATGATAATAACTAGTATATGAAGTAAGATTGGTATCGTTATACTCGCCTCATCGTCCGCTACATCCATGTGCCTAAAAGTAGGAAACGATGACCCAAAAATCTTGGGTCTATTTTGACCAAAAAATGGCCAAAAGGCAAGGCTATACACTGGCGATTTTGTTGATTTTCGACCGTTTTTGACCTTTTTACACAACCTCTTTCAGCTCGACGAAAAAAAATCGTACAACATATCGGCTGGTATCTATCTACCGTGGGAGGGCCCCTTGACAACATACTGAACGCTCATAGCCCGCAAAATTTTTTTGGTGCACCATCTCTGGAGTTCGAGTTTGTATGTGCATGTCTTAATTATATTGTTTGTACTGTCCGCTCATTATCCGAAGCCCTTTTTCATTTTTTCAACAGTAAAACCATGTTAAAAAATCCATTTATATTGATGTAATCGATATTACTATAGTTTTTCGTATGTTGCAACGTACTTAAGTTGAAATATTTTCGATTAACAGATCAGTCAACAAACTTCTGTGTTTAGAGATCTTTCGTATTACTTAAAACAGTAGCCTCGCACACCAGGTACTCTGAAGCATTAAAAATAGTAATTTAGAACTTGTCATGCTTTGATATACAAACCAAACAAGTTTCCAAAAATTCATGTAATCATGTGACCTAAATTTCAAACCCCGGAGGGTAAAAACATGACATTTTGCTTTTGTAAGCCACTTTTATTAGTGTACCTTGTCCCATGGAAGAAATCAACGTACAATACTGCTCAGGATGCAGAAAATATCACTCGATTTCCGATTTTACGGGTAGAAAGTGTCTTTTAAAGACGTGCATTACGTGTCGCTGCAGACAAAGCAACGTAGAACGCCCTATTTCTGTCAGGAACTTCTCTTTCGGTGAAGTTCTCGAGTCGATTCCCTCACGTGCAGCCGTAGTCGCAGCTGCTGGCGGCAGTGGTACATCGTAATGCATTGCGTTAGAGCATGATTCTCAATAGATATTTTAGGTGAAGTTGCCGACATTTGCTATTCTTTCGAAGGTGACGTGGTACTTGACGCTCAACTAAGCCAGTTTACCGATGACCACGCACTCGTCTACTATTTGAAGTCTCGAATTGAAGGATGCGACGGTTATGAGTACTATCTCAAGACACTGACGGATCTGGAGTTGAAACACTCGATTTCCTTCGAATGCGTCTGCTGTCTGGATGTTGGTGTTCAGCGGCAAGCACCAGGTGAAGATCGGGTTCGGCTCCATTCTCGGATGCCGACTTATGTTTGCGAAGGGGAGATATCCAGGTTTATTGATCGACGTAATGGATTTATTCATTTAAAAATCGATCACTCAATTGGCCACCCCCCGAAACCACCAAGTACTCGCGTCCCGATGCCACTTGCTGTCTGGGAGTTCATTGAGCAGAATGCTTTTGAGGCAACTGCTACGGCGTTATATCGTCGTATGGTCGAACAGTTTCCACGAGAAAGAGGCACTGTGACCCAAGCACAGGTATAGTTGATTATTTTGATTGTGACATTGATACGATGACAGTGAAATAGGTGTATGCAACATGGGCACGAACCACCCATGCTCGGTATAGGCTCCATGACAACCAGATCGCCTCAGCCGTCATGCATATCGAACGTGCATCTTCACTCGGTATCAGAAAGGTATGTGTAATAAAACTGTATGTGCATAACCGTAGCTCTTCATGCAGTGTTCACTATGCGACATTAGCGGCAGATGCGATTCATATACATTTATATTTACAATAAATAAATAAAACAGATATTTCACAGAATCAATTTTACTGATGGGTACACTGGAATCGGCTTTGTGACTGAGCTGTTCGATATTGCATGTGCTCATGCCTTGACGCAAGAGTTTCACATCGACTCGACCTACAAAACAAACCGGCTCGGCTTTGAGCTGTTCGGTATTGTGGCCAGTATTAATGGCTGTGGTTTCCCTATTGCATATTTGCTTTTAGGCGTGGACGAGCGAAATGTGTGACAAAATAGGCGGATGTCTTCCAGAATGGAGTACATAAAGTATTTCCTCCGCAATCTGGCTCGTGAAGGCTTCACGCCAACGTACATGTTCACCGACAAAGATGCTGGACAGCTTAAAGCAATTGAAGACGTATTTGGTCGTAGTGTAGTGCGTCTATGTCTATGGCATATCATGCATTACATTGACTTGCGTTTGAAACAGCCCAAGATTCAAGATCCACAGTATGATCCCTGTTTGGTACACGAGGAATTCCCATTCGTGTCGCGACGTTTCCTTCCGGATGATGATCGTGATGGATATCTTTGCCCTCAAAAATTCCTTCGCGATCAAATCGCAAATCTGATGCGTACGCATTATAATATGCATCCAGACATCCCACTTCCTGGTCGTATGTTACACTTATATTTATGTATGCATAACCAGTTAATGTTGTTTTCTTAGTTGGATATCTATCGCCTGACGAAATCCACCAGCTTGCCGCAAAGGAGATGTATGAATACTGCAAGGATAATCACCTTCCTGATGTGTGGGCATACATGTTTTATAGATGGTATACGGAAGACATGTGGCAGAAATGGGCCAGAAGCACCCGCCCAGGTATCCCAAGGGCTAAAACAACCATGATGATTGAGGCCCAATGGAAGGTTCTAAAACGGGATTTTCTTCTGAATTATCCCCATCCCAGGCTTGATATGTTGGTTTGGATCATAATCCATCAACATCTTCCTCTCTGTATGGCTAAGTTCGAGCTCAAGATCGTTAATCGACGCGAGCCTTTAGATTGGGAAGGCGAGTTCGTTTCTGATTGGGGGACACTTAAGGAAACGCATATTGTCGACGGAGAACATCCTGATGCAGATCGCCTCTACCTGCCGTCGTTGGAAAAGTGGACGTGTGGTTGTCCGTACTTTGCCGAAAACAATTTCATGCTTTGTAAGCATCTTGTTAAACGATGTAACGATAGGAGAGGATCGTCACTTCCTTTTGCTGCACGCGATTTTTTCATCTGCCGTCAAGATGTGATTCCTTATGTGCAACTCATAGTATGTTCTTGTATAGGGTCAATACGTAAGGCTTAGTTTCTAATGATAGCATAATTTCTAGGATGGAATCTCTCCATACACACTGATCGTGTATCCTTCACAACGACCTCAGCTAGAAAACCAACCTACTGATACGTCTACCAAGAATCCAATAGTCGTAGACGCTACTGATGCTTTTAATGAAGGTAATGTAGTAGTGCATGGATGTGTATATACGATAAATATACATGTAACTTATATATACATATATATAATTACGCTTTATAGACGCTGCTACACCAGATGATCCCATTGGCAGCATTACTACTTACCACGAAGAGGAAGTGACAGCTGCGCCCTTGGTGATCGTTCTGGAAGACAGTGACGAAGAGCATCACGAGATATCTGATGTAGGAGAGACCAGGGAAAGTGGTGACGTGTGGAACGAACTGGGCACGATGGAGGAGCGTATTCGTCAGCTCCATCAGCAACAGCAACAAATACGTCAACAGATACAACAAGAAGCCGATCGGTATCGGAGCCTACTACCAGCTGGGCAGATCAGAGCATTTAATGATGCTTTTGCAATAACGATATCGAAGGTTATATGGCCGCTGTTGGCACATACCGTCGTGCTCGTAGAAGACAAAGAACATGAAGCGATGACAACCTGTATACACGCTATTACCTTTAAGATTTTTGTTTTTTTCTTTTCTTTTTTTGTCCCGTATCAGATCTATATTGACTTTACTCTTTCTTTTTCTATTTCATATTTTTTATCACAACATAGACTTCTTTGAACCATCGTATATATACTTAAGTTATACTTCCATTCTCGGCTAATTCATACGGGTGCATACGGTATTACAAGCATGGCAAAAAGGTAAATTAACACTGTAAGTTATCTCGTATCCTTTCGAGGATGAAATAAACAACATATACCGTCATGATAGTATCTGCTAAAGAAAACTTTCAAATTCTAGTAACGAAAAAGCAGAATTTGAGAAAAATGTCATGTTTTACCTTGCGGGGTTTGAAATGTAGGTCACATGATTATGTGAATTTTTGGAAACTTGTAGGGTTCGTGCTTTGATATACAATAAATAGTCGCGTAGAGCTTGCAATATAATTGTCTCAATCTCATATACGTTCCAAAAAACCTACCATGTGGATTTGAGAACTTGATAGTTATCTTAACTATAAGTATGCAATTGTTACATTTCTACGACGTAAATCAGTGCGTTAGTACTACCTCCCCCCTCCCTTATAACTTGCAATTTTAAAAGCATTCAGGTTATATCTTGCTTCTACAGCCACAAGAGCCTCACTGGAGTTCACTCCTATCTTAATAACCATATTTAGCAGTGGTAAAATATCCCATTCAAAGAAAAGAAAAAAGAGATGAAAGTTTACTCGGCATCTTCTTGGAAGAGCCTTTCGAAATGTTTGTCGTCGGCTTCCAGTTCTTCGTCCGATTCAGCTACTAGAGCCTCTTCGTCTTCATCATCTTTATCTTCATCACTATTCTCGCCATCGTTGTCCTCCTCTTTCTCCTTCGCCTTCTCGTTGCCGTCATCATCGTCGTCACTGTTGCCATCAACAGCATCTTCGGGCTCGTCAATGGCGGGCGAGTTAACCACACCAGGGATCTGGAGTAGCCTCTCCAGGTGCATCTTTTGCTGGCGACGGGCATTTTTCAGCTTTTGCTTATATAGCGCAAGCTTCCCGCGGTTCTTCATCGACGACACCGAAAGTCCCTTGATCACTTTCTTCAACGATCGGATGACGTGTCTGTGATAACGAAGAACAGACATTGCTTCATCCTAAAGGTTGAAGGCCATATTCTTCTGCGCCAACAGGTTTTGCGTGCGGTTGTGGCCTATATATAAATATCGAGTAAGCATGATCTGAATCACCATAACTATTACTAGATGATGTACCGTTGCCTTGTTGCCTAAACGCCTCGGTTGTGATATCATAGATACCAACCGCGGCAACAAGCTTATCCCACGCGTGCGTGACAACGACCGCAGCAGAGTTGCCTGCGCCCCTAGGCTCTATAACGACCTTTCGGACGTACTTCTCCCATTCCACTGCTAGCTCTTCCAAGTTGAATCCAACAAGAGCAGTGTCTGCGTCGCTTTGGACTTGGAGTGCGCGCTTGTACTTTCACAAGAGAGTGTGTGCTATCATTAATATATTTAGTAGTTTCATTTGTTTAGCTGTAAGTAGACGTACCAATACTCTCAACCTTCTGGCGAGAAAAGGTCTTCAGTGCAACCGTCAAAGTAAGACACCTGTTGAGAGGCGTCATGTATCTTGTCATCGATACAAAACCGTTGAGGTAAGACCAAAGTCTTTCCAACCACTCACCATCCTTTAGGCCATAGCCAATCGTCAGGCGAGGGTGGTACTTGACCTGGCAATCTGGAGTGTGCCCCGTGATGTGGAAGATGCCCACAGCAATCGGTGCGTCATTGATTGCTTGCAGGCATGGCATGTTCTGATGGTACATAACTTAATATATTCTGCACGGCTGGACCAATCTTGCATCCGACATCATACATAATGCAGATGCGTTCATTATACAGCGGATGCTGCACAACTTTGGCAAGGGTGCTGAGCATGTACTCGAACCTGAATAATATAGTCAGTACTAGAATGTAAGGACTGCTGTATTAGATGTACTTTTCGCCGCAGATCTTCATGTCCAGGAACGCAAGGGGAAAACCATGATCGTAGGTGATGCCAAAGACACCAGTTTCATCAACACCGGTCAAGCGGCCCCCTTGCTTCTCTAACGCATTCCATGATCCGCAGCCGCTCTTCGGTGACTAAAAGAAATGTAAGTTATTGTAGCAGCTAATATTATAAAGTGTAGAATCGAAATACTTACGTTAGCGCTGTGTAGTACTGTTGTATCAGTCCAAAGGCTATCTACCACGTCTGCACCCTCGAATACCACACCTGGCGGGTTCTGCGCATGCTTAAAGCGACGCAACTGGAAGTTGCCGTCAGCAGTGATGCCCTTCCGCCCTTGCTATAACAATTGATATCCCTCAATATCCATTCCACCAATAGAGCGCTTAATATGCTTACCAGAAACACGCATCCGGGGCAAACGTCGTCAACCTGGCACTCACAACGAAGCATTTTCTCCACATTGAGCATCATTCTCTCGTAAAAGGGCAATGCTTCTGAAAGGCGGGCCTTTAAGAAAGCAGGTACCTAAAGATTGCGTAAGCAACGCTAGATTAAAGTATACTCAAAGAACCTTTTGGTGGAAGTGCGCTTCAAAATATGTGACCACGCTGTGCATGGACAGGTGGCACAGAAAACGCAAATTGTGAATGCTGCGCATCACATCCAAATGGATTGCAATGCCAGGGACAGTGGGGGTGAGTGGGAAGAGGTGACGACATAGCAAGTGTAGTGGCAGAGGTGAGTGAGACTTGCAGTACTCAAACTCAAATTCCTTGATCGCTATTAGTTGTGCACGGACGTTAGCACTGTATTGTTTACACCCTAATCCCCTTCCAATATCCGTAATTTACCACACATAAAAATACATGTCACCGTCTTGGACTTTTTCTCGCATGAGCAGGGCTCATCACCAATAACGTTCGTTATTGGTTCCATGGCTTCAAGCCTTGGTTCCTGGAGTCCAATGCCTTCGAAATAAGCTTTGGGCAGTTTTTCGAGTAACATGCCCCAGGTGGCACTGCGATCATGGGCTTTCGAAGTATTCGAGCCCTTTTCCCTGTGCGCTTTCTCGTTCTTGCGGCGCAGGTACACATTGCACATGGGTCGACGAGATTCCGCAATGGTTGTCAAAATTTCCAAGGGGCGGGAGATCCTCGCATTGCTCTCAATTATAGATAATCTCGGAACTTTATGGATCTGAGCGTTTCCTCTCTTGTTGAGGGGACCTGTCGACGCCTTTAGTGCCTTTGGTTTAGGGGTTTTACGACTGGGAGCCATTTAGAATATTGAAGGTAAACAAACGAGAATTTAGAGTTTTGAAGGAAACAAAACGAGAGCGCCTTATTAGGAATGGCCCTGACAGAAAACATCTAGCATCAAGGTCCGACAGGTTTTTGTTCTGTTGCGAGCAGTTATTGTTGCAGGAAAACTACCCGACAACAAGAATTTTTTGAACGTGAAATTAAGGTGGAGGCCAACGTGCTACTAGATGTACAAAGTTGGTATGATTATGATACTTCTGCCCGCCGTCGATTGCAATCAATGAATGCTCTCTAAAAGCAATAGTAGTACGTGTGTTTCCAGATTAATATTAACTTTTGTATTATATAAACCAAAAAACGGGTTTAGTTGTACTTAGCCTGTAAATATGATAATTACCATATCGTAATCAACTATATACTTCTGTTATTTATAAAAATCTAGCAATAAATAGGAGCTATAAATGTCATACCTGTATGATACATAGCTACCTATCAATGCATTTTCACAAATTTATTGTCATTTCATTTTTTACAAGCAGCATTCCTATACTTATATAGCAGCTGCAGAACGAAGTCAATTCAGTGGTATAAGCGATATTTATTGTGTGTTGATGCATACGCCCTACATAATACAAATAATATAAGTTCAGAGCTAACGCATTAAAGCCCCTCTTCTAGCTAATTCGTCTCTTGTTTCATTTGCTACGTAAATTTGATGCCTCACTCCACCACTACGTCGATGCATACGTACTTTATATCTATTCAAAACGATCAAATAGCATATCTTTCCATTCCTGCATGCTTAGCTCGCCTTTACGGGGCAAATTACCCCTTTCGGTGTCATCTTCTTCATCATCATCTGTATCTTCCTCCATCTGCGAAGTCGAGCGCACGAGCAAAGGATTGCCGACGCAGTGAAAGGCACGAAAACGCGGTCCATACTTCGCAAGAAAGCTGGGTTGCTTCGCCTCTAGCGCGGAACGAACTGCCTTGTTGACTTTCATTCTATCTGGCAAATCCAACTTGTCATACATCTCCCAGTGGCTTTCCATTTCCTTGTCATAAAACTGGAAGTATCGACTTTCGAAGATAGTTCGGCCTTCTTGAAGACACAACTCATAGAGAGCGTAATCCCAGCACAAACCACACTCTTCCTTCAATCTCAGGATATTCAGGTCATCCTTAAGCTGAAGTTTTACCGAGTCCATGCTACTGAGCAGCTCCTGGTACATCGTCTGCCTTTTTGCTGGTGAGATCGAAATAAGTTTATAGTAAAACTTATTTGCTGCGGCATTTCGCCTCTCTATTTTTCTTCTACGTGCCGTGGCAGAAGCATGTCTCTTTGTTGTTTCGCGCATCTTTTGGAGACGTTCTTGGCACTGCATTTGCGTTTTTGGCCTCTGCTTTTTTTTGTTGAACACCACCTCATGCTGCTCCTTATGACCCTTGAAGGTAGCCATATGTCTCTTATAGACATGCTCATCGGCAAACTCCTTACGGCACTCGACACATATTTATCCATCAGAAAATCGGTGGAGCGATACTTGTCGGAGTACCATGTCTTTGCAGGCGACCCGGGAGGTGTAGATCCACGGCGCTGGAAGTTAAACTCTTTTTTCGGCTGCGGCGGCAAAGTTGGACAATCGAAACTGGCGTCGTCAAGCTCGTATTCAGAACGTCTGAAAAATATAGTAAAACTTTCTATGGGTTACTTGCTCTACGATCCGTTTATAAGGACATACAAAGCAGCTTCAGACATAGTACAGATGATAGTGAGAAAGTGTGATATTCAAAAGACGGAGACAGAATATGATCACACGTTTGAAAGCTTATATATAAGAAGCGCGAAATACTTTGAAATTTTCAATCGATAAGTGATACTACTAGTTCTTGTACGAGCCTAAATACCTGAAAACCTGCCGTGTACCACCCTTAACAGCAAAAAATAGGCTATCTGTCCGCAATTTCTTGTACTTTGCACCTCTTATAAAGCTCACTTCCACACGAGGTGCACACCTTTGCTTAGAATCAACGGCATGCAATAACATGAATATTTATAACCAAACACAATAGACTGGTTTGTAAAGAGTAACGAATATCAAGCCTTTCTAAATCAACTTCGATAAATCTGTAGATTGATCGGTTCCACGTACATACACGAGGTACTTGCCTGTTTTCGGGGCGAGCTTAAATGGTCAGCTGTGTAATTAGACTCGCTCGTTGTCTCAATCGTTCGAGTTAAATTCTCGCAGACGTTGCTGCCGGATTCCATTCCGTTTTTACATAATGGTTGATGCTTATACCACCTAGTACTATCATCGTAGTTCTGATTGATACAATTATTATGGTTGCAACACTGATTTACTGGACTATAATGGTTACGACACTGATGGACCGGACTATCATGGTTGCAACATTAATTGACCGGACTATCACGGTCGCAATATTGATAGATCGGACTATCATGGTCGCAATATTGATTGATCGGACTATCATGATTGCAACGTTGATTCACCAAGCTATCACAGTTGCAACACTGATTGACGAGACATATTGATTTCAACAAATTGCTGTATACGCACTTTTTGGTATATGTAAGTATCCCAGTTCTCTTCAAGGATCGATAATCCAAGTATTTGGCACGCAGTTATACATTTTGACTAGCTGTATGTACACTTCTGAGCATAATTAAGTCATTTAGTAGAAATTACTGTTATTATCATTTATTAACGTCAAAAACAATGAAGTTAATATTAAAAGCATAACATAATATTATAGATATTGATACTAGCAATAACAGTCATCACCAGAACTGTATTAACGATGCCTTTTATAACTTCGATTTTAAGAAGTATTACAATGAGCGGTAATATAGTGGAATAGCTATGAATTCCTATTAAAACATATACTACAATATATACTGATGCGACGACGTATCACGATTTTTCAACATCGATTATTACACAGCTATCATAGCTACAATATAAATGGCTAATCTAGCCATATGGTTACAATCTAGGATGATTTGGCTGTTGATTTTGTCTATCATCGTTCTACGTGTTTCATATTACTATTTAAATTAAGTCCTATTGATGACAGTGTTCGGTAATGACTTTTATTGCTTGTATTAATATACATACATATGTGGCTCTATATGCTACTTTTCTGTTCACCCAACAGTTTTCGACTTTAATATGTAGTAACTAACGACAAGTTCTTCTAAATGGCTTAATTATATACAGAAGTGTACATATAGCTAGTCAAAATGTATAACTATGTGCCAAATACTTGAATTATTGATCCGTGAAGAGAACTGGGATATTTACATATACCAAAGTGTGCGTATACAGCAATTTGTTGAAGTCAATATGTCTCGTCAATCAGTGTTGCAACCGTGATAACTTGGTGAATCAATGTTGCAATCATGATAGTCCGATCAATCAATATTGCGACTATGATAGTCCAATTAATCGATATTGCGACCGTGATAGTCCGATCAATCAATATTGCGGCTGTGATAGTCCGGTCAATTAATGAGTCATTTCGCCGAGGCCGTAGGCCGAAGGCTTCATAACATTATTCGAGTAAGGTGGATCCAGTGATTGTGTTACCATCTTTCCTTATATATTCGAGAGAAATATAAAATATGTGATACTATGAATATTAAACTATATCATCGGATAAAGAGAGAGAGAGAGAGAGAGAGAGAGAGAGAGAGATGTGGGGTGGGTGGAGGCCAATCACTGGATCCACCTTACTCGAATAATGTTATGAAGCCTTCGGCCTACGGCCTCGGCGAAATGACTCATTATTCTTCGTTGGAAGGTGGATCCAGTGATTGTGGATTCAGAGCAAGCGAGGTAGATCCTTGAGGGTCGCCGAGTGTCAACGCCGTAAAGTTCGTCCTTGTTTCCCGTGACAAACGATAAAATGCGTCGAAGATGGCCTTCGAAGACCAAGATCCATGGGCGACCACATCGTCTATGCATGCGCCAGCTTGAACGGCCCGAGTTGAGCCGAGTGCACGAGTCTTGACAGGTTTTCGTTGCGGGCCCTGCGGCATCAAATCCATGACTTTGCAGATATGTTTTCCAATACATTGTGAGCGGATGTGAGCGTTGAAATCGCGAAGGTCACGCAGCAAGTAGTTGATGTGGACTTGAGATAAGCATGGATGTGGTGCGCGACATGGACGAGTGGCAATACGTGCCATATAGGCCAAAAGGGTCCGAACCGGGCAAATCGTGGCATCCGGATGTCGGGCGATCGTGATTGGCTTGGTGATCCGTTTACCTTGTCGCCGTTCCTTCGGTGCTACCACCAATAGAATGAGCAGGTCATCGTCCTGCGTAGGTATAGAGGATTGATCCAAATCGATACGCTCAATGTCTGAGGGCCGCATAAAGCCACATACACCCAAGAGCCAAGCCAATTTGCGTGTCAACAGCGGTGGATCCAGACCATCGTTTGCGCCAATGTGCTGAAAATGCAGAAGAATTGGTGAGATATCCACAGGCCCGGAAGGCGCCGGTTTGATCGTCATATCATTCAATGACTGGAAATACGCCTTGTATAGCCACGATGATGTGATAGGATGACGATCCTCAAACAAATCCAAAATAGCTGATCGGTAGTTTTCCATGGTTGCAGTGGCCCAATGATGTTGCTTCTGGCCATGCGCCAGGAAGTTGATGAGATTGGCGGGTATGGGCTGAAGTGGCTCCAGGCCACGTTCAATACACCAGTTCCGAAACCGTCCTTGGATAGCTGAATATTGTTGTTGTGCTTGTTGTCGGTCAGGGTGAAGCACCAGGTCGATCACGTTCTGATCGGCTCCAGCCACCGTTAGACGTCGCATTTTATGTTCCATGCTGCCAGGGACCAATGGGGGTTCTTCTCCAAGACGTTTGTTGTTTGACCGATGGCTGGAAGTACCGATGCACGAGGAATCGGGATTGATTTGTGGTATGTCATTTGCTGTATGGTTGGGAACCATATCGCAGATGGCCACCATGGTGTTATCACCATCGCGACTGCCTTCTCCAGGCGAAGCTTGAGAAGAACCTGCGGAATCAGATTCCACGGAGGGCAAATGAACATGCGGCCGAGCTGATTCCATGTTATACTGAAGGCATCTGTTGCCCGGGCTTGTGGATCCCATTGCCAAGTCACATAGTCCGGTAGATGAGTGTTCTTGCGATGGGCAAATAGGTCCACCTTGTGCGGGCCCCACTTGCGATCCAGAAGTTGGAAGAATGAGTGAGATATTCTCCATTCCAATTGGTGTGTCAGGCGGCGAGATGGAGCATCGGCGGGGTTGAAGACCGATGGGATGTAAGTCAACTGGATATGGGTCTGTGTCGTGAGACAGTAGTTCCATATATGTTTTGCCAGTGTCATGAGTGCATGAGATCGAGTGCCACCAAACTTGTTGATGTACGCGATGGTTGTGCTGTTGTCGCAGTATATGCGAATCCGGCGACAGCGGCAGACAGGTAAGTGAATGGCTTTCCATATCACTTGGAGCTCCTTCCAGTTGATGTGTTGCTTGAGTTCGGTGGGCGTCCACCGACCGTTCCAAGCTTGTTGATGATGAACCACACCCCATGCTGTGTCGGACGCGTCGGTAAAAAGTTCCATCTCGGGAGTCTGTGGGATAAGACTCTAGCCGTTCCATCCCGACAACTTGTCCTTCCACCACTTCAACTCGTTGATCGCCTGGCCGTCCAGGAGGACCGTTGCTGACCATGATTGCATCCTCTTCAATGCCTCGTTCTTTGCCTGGAGCAGATATCGAGTCTGCAAACGCGCCGGAAACACTGCCATCGTCATAGCTTGTGCCTTGCCGATGAACGCTGCTAGATGACGTACTGAAGATGTTTGGCGGCGGATGATCTTGGTAGCCTCGCGTCGAAGGTTGCGAATTTTCATGGCCGGTACTTCCAAGGTCATGGTGCGGGTATCGATTTTGAAGCCCAAGTGTTCGATCTGCTGAGAAGGCGTGAGGTTGGATTTGGCAATTTTGATCAAAAACCCCAACTCTTGAAGCTTGCGCTTTACCTTCTCGGTATGATGAAGTGATGTTTGTTTGTCTTTGGCTACCATGAGCAAATCGTCCAAATAGATCGACAATCGAATCCCTTGTCTTCTTGCCCAACGACTGAGTGGTCTGAGGATTTTCGTGAAAACCATTGGGCTGAGCTTCATGCCGAAGCTGAGGACCTTCCAACGATATAGTTTGCCTCGCCACGGAAATTGCAGAAATTTTCGAGAGCATGGATGAATCGGCTGATGAAGAAATGCGTCCTCCAAATCGATGCTGGTTAGATAGTCGTTCTGGTTGATCAAGGCACATGCGGTCTTCAGAGTCTCCCTTTTGAACGGGCGTGATTTGATATACTGGTTGAGTGGTCGAAGATTGAGAACAGGCCTCCGCCCCCCAGTCTTCTTGGGGATGGTGAAAAGCTGCGACCGATAGCCGATTGAGTGTGGCGGTATCTCTTCGATGGCACGCTTTGACAAAAGTTGCGAAATTTCGTGGTCTATCTCGCGTTGTTGCTTGGCTGACTGTGAATAATTGGGTAGCCGTGGGTTGCCTGTGAGCAGTGGTGGACGAATGAATGGGATTTTGAAACCTTTGTGGACTACGCGACGAACCCACTCTTCCGTCGTTAGTGATTTCCATGCTGGTAAGAAAGAGGATAGTCGGCCCCCTACTGGGAGGCTGCTCGCGTTTTTCCCTTGTCGCGCAGCTGGGGGCCCGATCGAAAATCCTTTTTGGGTCCTTCGTAACCACCTTTACGAGTGGTGAACCGTTCGTGCGAGTCAGATGTGCTCTCATCTGATCGATTGTGGAAGGAATACGCCTTTCCTTTCCATTGTCTTGCCAGCCTTTGGGTGGATTGCTGTACAGCCTTCGATAATTTGGCATGTTCAACAAGTTCGTGCGGATCCAACAACGGCCCCGGACCAGTGCTAGAAAGTCTTGGAGCTTGTCCTGGTAAGCCGGAAGCCTTGAACATGTTATCGATGCGGAGTTGAGTGATGTAGGACGCTGTGTCCACCAATAACGCATGTACGACATTGGCAAAATCCAATGCATGTGCCTTGGAGATGCCGTCTTCACGCACAACGGTATGGATGAATTGGTCGATAGGCCGAGTGATGCCTGAAAGACGAAATTGTACATCGGATAGCTGGTGGTCTGTGCGTTTGGCTGCGGGGTTGACATTGACACTGTTGAGATGCGGTGGCATGTATTCCCGCGCCACATTCCGTGGGCAGTCAGCCAGAAAACGACGACGCTCCACCTCCGGCAAAGGGCTACGAAAGAAATCCTTTTCCAGCCCGGGAAGAGCTTCCACGAATGCAGGATAAGGTCTAAAATCGGATTCCACCGGGCGCTCTGACATAGCAGGGTCACCCGCATGTGGTGAACGCTGCTCCAGGGATCCGATGCACCGAAGAAGAGCCATAGCCCAAACAGGAGGTTGGTCATCAGAAGGTTGGTGCTGAGTGTGTGCAGGTTGATCATTTTCTGACATCTCTAGGACGAACGTTGGTCGTGCACCTGAAGCGAACTCTCTCGAGAGAAAAGATGATGTAGTTTAATATTCATAGTATCACATATTTTATATTTCTCTCGAATATATAAGGAAAGATGGTAACACAATCACTGGATCCACCTTCCAACGAAGAATAATGTTGCAACCATGATAGTCCGGTCCATCAATATTGCAGCCATGGTAGCCCTGCCAATTATTATTGTAACTATGATAATCCTGTCAATCAATGTTGAAACATTGATAGTTTGGTTAATTATTACTGTAACTATGATAGCCAAGCAGCGACATCCCGAATATGGGTAGCGCCTTCCAGCGACTTCATGAGCATTTAAATGCACAGAAATGCCTAAAAGGCAACTTTAGCAACCCCCGTAAATTAAATTGACATACGCGCGCTAAAGTGAATTTAAAGGACCCAGATAGCTATCTAATATCAATTAAAGGCACTTAGATGTCAACGCTTTAGGATATAATTTTCCTATAAACACGTCCTGAGCTTGCTGTCCGTTTGTTATTGTGATTCAAGCATACATTACTTTATTGAGTGAATATACAATCTGAATACGGTTATCACAGACTTGCAACTACACTAACGGCTCGTCATCTGCGATCATATCGTATAAGCGAAGCTCGCGATTTACCAGCATTCCAGTTGTCCATCCGTTGCGACGTCGATCATTTGCCCTCAAGCGGTTTACTGCAACTGTGTGGAAGGCAATCGCTTCCTCCCAATCGATCGATTGTGCTTCAGGTGTGCGCTGATACAACATGTCATGATATGTACGGTGCCAGAAAGAATCTTCAGAAAACTGATCGCCGTCATCAGTGTAGGTTGGATGTCTCGCGTGTTCAGCCATATGGAAGAATATCTGAAATAAACAAGTATCAGTAATATACAGATGCCACTTAGTACCAAAATATGAGATATTGTTACCATAGTATACGTCAATGCGATTAAAGTACGAGGTATCTCTTCAGGTTCAGGCGACAATCGCCGTCCCCCCCTTCCTTTCCTGTTGAAAAACACTTTGAAGATCATTTCTGATAAGACGGTACTTTGCATTAATTCACCGTTTTGGCTGAATCGTGCACGTGCAAATCTGGATGGGATTTATATATTACGCTCCAAAAAAAAATGCTTAACGAGGAAGACATACCGAGAAAAATCCAAGAGATACAAATACTGGTTACGGTTTCGATTTCTGAACTGTGGCTCGAGGAATTCAGGATTGAAAGTATAGCGAAGGAGAAAGACATCGACCTGGCTATGAGCAGACACTCGTGTAGCACTTAACACGCGACGAAACTATTTATACGAGTTAGTAATTTCGTCCTAGGTGCCGCTATGATAGTGACAATACTTCTTTGCGTATGCTAGGATCAATTTCGTATGTCACTTCACCACTTTCCGTAGCTTCCGCGACTTCAAGAGCGATTCGATGACAATCAGTTGAAATCCCGTTCGTGCTCGGGAAAGCTTGCTCCAAATACACGTAACGACGCATGCGACCACGAAATTCATCCCAAATATCTGTGTCGTCCTCAGAAAATATAATCACTTCAGTGTTTCGTCTATAAAAGCTAGTGAGCCACAGTTCACAACCTCTTTCGACCATTTACCGATTCCGTATCACAAGGGGAGTAGTATTGGTAGGTGTAGGACTGGCACGCATTCGGTTAGCAGGTACATGAAGATCATCACTAGGATAATTGCTCAATACATTAGATAACATAATAATACACGCGTATTGTTAGTTACTCAAGGAGAACATGATCTGCACTTGACACAGGAGGAAGTTGTCGTCTTAGCTGAGCACCGCCATCACGAGTTGTAGATCCTGTTGCAATGGGTCTATTTTAAACGAGAGAATGAATATTGGCATGAATGTAACAAGGAAATTATGTATACCTTTGCGGGGATGAGCTCGATGCCATATGCATTTCCCTTCGTTCCTCATTTTAACCCATTGTACAGAATAATACATTGCCGTAGTTACTTACGGGTAAAGAGAGTCGTCATCATTTTCGAGTCGCCTCTGAGTAGAAGTGTCATCAAGTGGAAACTCATTTTCCAGTTCAAACCACAGATCCGTGTCAGTTTGTTCGTGAGCAAGTATTGCTGCATCTAATAAAACATATTTAAGTTAGTCAATTAGGAGAAATATAACGGTCATCCTTACATATTTCTGCTGATGAGGTTGGTTGTTGAAGATCTGCATACGACTTAGAATAAGATATAAACAACAGGATCACTACCGAAACTTACTTGATGAGTTCGATCCATCAAACAGATTTTGATCCAGTGGCTGCAGGCTTCGATTGGGCGGGCGGCGAACTTGTTGGTCCACCTGGTTCGTTGAAGGTGCATTTACTTGTGGGGTATGCCGATTGCTTGGATTCTGAAGAAGACCGCGCGGTTCAGCCGGAGCAGTGGAGGAGGTTGACAACACCGTTCCAGGCACAGGGTTCCCTCTGGCGCTGTGAAGTGAGTTTACTATACTAATTGTCTGCCTAAATTACAGTAGTTAACCTGACTGGACGATTGCTTGAGCTTGTGTTCCTTTCTTGAGCAATGATACTTTGATTTTCCTTCTGAGTAATCCTGGTACGCTCTGATCGGTTGAGCATTTTATGAGTATAATCGAAATAGATTTGACTGATACACAATAATTTACTAGATCTTAAGAAAGGAGCATTCGCAGAACCGGGAAGAATTCGTGAGTTTGATTCAACAAGGACTGGATCTCTGCGTTTTCGTATTAATTTTTTCGGAGGCATGGTGGCAAAGAAGGTGTAGAAGAGTAAAATGCGCAGCAGCAGAGTCGCGAGACTTAAGAAATAATCTGCTGCATTGAGCAATGCCTTGCAGCTTCTTTTGTGGCAATGGAGGACCTTTGCCCTTTACGCAAGAAATGCCGGAAAATGAATCCATTCTCCAGTCAATTTGCCCTAGAGCAGCATATACAAACAACCCATCAGAATGATCCAATCCCATTACCGAAGCCAAAAGTGCCACAAGCAATCGCGTCTAGTCTTCCTCAGCCACGAAGTCCTCCAGCTCCAGATCAGATAGACTCTATCGAAGGATACTTCAACGACGTAACAATTTCAGTGTTTTTAAATGCTCATTGAGTCTCTCTCAAATAACAAAAAACGAAGGATTGTGACTTAGGGGACTATGATGACACAGTTCGTAGCTCTAATGCCGATGATCAATCAGACGTTTCTCGTCAATTAGAAAAAGGTAAAATACGCTGTATTTACCTGCCTAAATACAGTACCAATATGCTTTTCGTGTAGAATCAATCGGAGACCCTCCTGAGTTTATCGAACTGCAAAGTCTAAACTGTGGCGACAAGTACAGAGGGTCCTTAAATGAGCTAGAACGTGATCTCGCAGAGTGGGCGTTTTCAAAAGGTGTAACTAACGAAACTTATGAAAGGTAACTATTATATGCTTGATTATATTTCAATTAACCTTGGTATATGTAGCCTTATAAAAATAGTTGACAAGCATCGTACAAGCGCGATTACATCCACTGAACCGCACACGATCTCAACAACAACATTAGATAAACTTAAGGAGAGACTAGAAGACGAGGCAGAGACAACAACTATATTGGTATAAGTTAACAACGCGGGGAAAGCTATGTACAAGACTAAAAGGTTTTTGTAGCCGTTTACAGATCACAAAGTGAATCTTCAGGACGTCGTCGACTTCCCTGCAAATCGCATAGAAGATTTTGATGAAGCTGTTGGGGAAATACATTTCAGCTATAGAAACATCATCGATGTCTGTGAGCTAATTTTTTCTCATCCGATATTTTGGAGTGTAATGATCAACGGCCCGAGCATCTATCGACGGAATGGGGAACGCGTGTATCGTGACATAGACTCAGGAGAATGGTGGGAGGAACTACAGGTACTTCATATATCTTCCCTTTTTATTGGCTTAGCGTGTCTAATGAGTGGTATCATAGTTGAAGTTCCTCGGAGGATATGTCATACTCGTCATCATGTTATCATCAGATCAAACCATTGTGTCAGGGAATGGACGACATAAGGCTTGGCCCTTATATATTAAACTGGGTATATTGAGGTGGACTGCACTATTAACATATGCTAACTCGTGTAGACTGAAATAGGCAACATTCCAATGGAGTATAGAAACACTGAGAAGTTTCATGCTAGCCGTGTTTTAGCATATTTGCCTGTCATCGAATGGAAGAGCAGCACCTCCCCACCATCGTGGTTAGCTACAGCAAGGATTGCAATCTTCCATCATTGTCAATCGCTCATTCTTAAGCCACTAAAGCGGCTAGACGATAGGTATGTCACTGATCCAGTTTGATAACTAACATCATCATTGGAATTAATTTTCTTCTTTTAATCTTCGAAAGACATCAAGCATTTATGTTGAAAGGCCCCTATGGGCAGACGTACCCCTGTATTCCAGCACTGGCATGCTATATTGCTGATTTGCCCGAACAGTAAGCTGTATGTGTACATATGATGATGTCCAAATACTGACGTGACAGCAATAATAGGCGCATGCTTGCTGTGGTGAAAGGAGGGAACTCCAAGATCGCTTGCCCACGCTGCTGTCTTCCATCTGTATATTTTCATCTTCCTTGCACATGTGGGAAATATAATGAAGGTACTCGGCCGCGAACGGAACAATATATGAGAACTCTCTATGATTATGGAAGTGCAAGACGAAACAGTGGTCAAGATGTCGAAGGACTGTGTCGAAATTATTCAACACACATTGTCTGGGTAATAAAGTTTAATATACGATGCTGTGCATGCTTATTAACGTAATTTTCTGTCATTGCTAGAATGCATTCTGGGATGTTCCACTTTTCAATATTTACGAGTCTTTAGTGGTGGATGATCTTCATCAGTTAGGCGGTGTCTATCGTCATCTTGTGGAGTGCCTTGAGAAAATGATCAAAAGTCAACCCAGAGGAAGCGCAATACTTAAACGTATTAACAAGAGGTACGTATGGATCGTATACTGTGTCGAAGGACCATTACCTATTTTACGTTTCAGAGCAAGTTTTATCGCACCCTTCAAGGGCTTACGGCCGTTCAAAGCAGGCTATATGTTCAGTGCATTAAAGAACCCCACTTACACAGAAATGAAGAGTCATATGGCTGTAAGGGTTAAAGCACAACTGACGAATATGATATGATGGCTGATGAAATTGCTAATGTTATTGTAATTAGATCTTGATGGTATGCATCCACGACGTTGATATCCAGGCAACAAGATGCTTGCGCAGATTCATCGATTTCTTTCATACAGCAACTCTAAAGGAGCACTCTTCAGATACATTACGTCAATTGGATCTTGCATTGAAAGAATATAATGAACTGAGCCCTGTCTTTCAAAGTTACTCTGCAGTAAGTATTATACGGTATTGATATATCCTTTTAATATCAGCTATACTGAACTCTTACTGTATCCTTAGTCGAAATTACGTTTCCCTAAAAATCATATGATGTGGAAGTATGAAGGAGATATTCGACGGTTTGGCTCTGTATCAGGATACAGTACGTGTCAGCCTGAACATCAGCATCGGGTCGACGCTAAAACTCCGGGGAAACGAACTAATTTTCACAAGAATAAAATGACAATGCAGGTACAGTACTTGTCTCCGAGTTTTTTTTTTAAACTCGGCACTCACACTTTATAATACCTAGATGGGAAAATATGTCTATTATCGCGATCTTCTATTCGATAACTATTGCGACGCATGGGTTGACACTACACAACGCCAAGACACAATCACTTTAAGTATCCAACCGGTTCATACAAAGCAGCGAATCCTTGGGTCAGCACTTTGGGATAAGAAACCGGTTCCAGTTGCTCAGGTTCAACAAACGTACTCTACCTTCCCTCGACTCGTACCACTTATTCGCTGCTGCCTGCATACATTATCTGTAGGAATGGATACCACCTGTAGTCTCCAAAATATGCCCGAACTTAAAGAGTATACGGTAAGTTGCAACAATAGTTCCATTTGATGAATTCTGTCTAACACCACATACACCATACTCCGTCCAGGCTACGGTATACCAGAGTCTAAAAATTCATGATGTGAGTAGCAGTGGTAAGGAGTATGACGCTACTTTGAGAGTCCACGAGGATTTCCATGGACAGAAGCGCAATGATTTTGTGAAGTTTGAAGATGGTACTATCGGCAAGTTACTTTTGTTTTTCAATGTGCATCCACGTTCAACTGAGACGTACAACTTGCCTGACTCGATCGACCTATGTCTTGTGAAACGATTTGAACATACTAGGAAACCACATCATACAGGTTTTCAAGTTCTTACCGTACCGTCTACGGAACGAGTATTTGATTGCTACGTCGTCCAGCCTGTTGCAGATATTGGCCATGCGATTCATGTTGTACCGGACTTTTCTACAGCACTTAATGGACAAGAGGATGGAGATATTTTTGAGCAATACTTCATCAATTACGATGCTGATCCGGAACATAGTGACAAAGGAATTCTACCGGAAATTCAGAACTTAGAAACGTGGAAGCTTAGCGATAGTAGCGATGTACAGCTGGGACATAATGAGGACGGTGGCATTGATGAAAATTTCGATAACGGTTATGAAAGCAGCAATAGCAATGATTCAGGAGATAACTCTAACGAGGATCTGATAGTGAGTTATTTTAGCATACAAACATGAATAACACTATTACGATATATATCTTTTTCACACTACTATCATCTCTCTTGATCACAATTAATTATAGACCGGAAAACTTTATGCCTAATAATTGCCCAAGTTATAAAAAGCATATTATAAGTGAAGTAGATTCAAGTAACGTCGCAGAAATTATAAATTGATTACCGCGTATGCTATTCATCTCAAGTGGTAATAGGAAACGCTGTAAGTCAGTGGAGTTGATAAAAAACACCTTCAAAGGAACTTATGTGCATTAGAAAATCCAAATTCCTTCAAGCACATTTAAAGACAATAAATTCATTCAAAAGTATTATAAAGGCATTTTTATGCATTTAAATGGAAAATCATATTTGCGATGGACAGTAAAAGTCCACACTACAACGAATATGAATATAGGTAGATACATCTTCTATAGCTATACTACAAGTATTCTGTATATTAGCTTGTAAAATGCTTAAGCACAAAAGGCATTTTTTTAGTATCTGTGTACAAATACTAAACGAGCACGAACTTGCTTTCTAAATAAGGACAATAAGCAAAGCGACCATATAATTATAAATATATTTGTTTTATGGTATTACTCTTTTCTCTACTAAATTACAATGAAACCCTCGGGCAAAAAAAGCACCACCAAAACCTATGGCTCAATGCCTATAGTCGCCACCAATGAAAATGGAGATATTTGTTTCCAAAAAAACGGCAAAAGGCCTGTAATTAAATTTCTTCGCAAAAGAATGAACCACTCCAGTCAATCCAGCAGCGATCAAGAGCATTCTGCGAAGCGTACACACCAGGTGGAAACTGTCTCCAGCGAAACCACGCCGGGACCCAATAATGAAGGGCAAGATGAAGCTGATACTAAGTGTCAGGCAGAAGTCAACATCGATGGTAAATCATATACAACGTATTTTTTACACGTACAAATTCTAAAAACATATGGTAGACCCGTGCCAGAATTCCATTCTGCGAGACAACCGCGACGATAATGTTGAATACGATTATGAGCATAATGGCGAAGATAGCAGCACTATCAAACCCGATACTGTGGTTGCAGAGCAGAATATTAGGCGTCTGCACAAACGTACCAACAGAGAAAAGACTGACAGTGCTGAAGAGACGTGGGATAAGATAATGCCAAAAGTTGTTGATGCTTATATCACAAGTTTTAGCAATGGCGGTCCCCAGTTGACTGCAACAGGCACTGCTCTCGAAGAGCAATGCCAATGCTCGCTCCCTAAACTTGTTCGAAAGATTGAATGTGTATACCTTGGAGGTAGGTATACAGAGTATACATTGAAAAATGATGTGTTGCTAATTTCTTTTTAATAGCTATAAAAACCCAGAGCATCTCTATTTGCCAGTGTAACGAGTATCCCGCTCTTGCTTTGATGAAGAGCCATTTGTTTGCGGCCTCTCCAGATAAGCCAGAAATGGCTTTCCATCTCTTTTTTTTGGAATTCTTTTCCAAACTTAGAGGAAATGCACATACTGCTACTGATGCATTTTCCAAAACTATGACACAAGTCACTAGAAACTTCGTAAGTGCTTTTTACAAGTATTAAATCAACTAAGCTACTAATAACAATTTTACCATGCATAATTTACCTTCGATAGCGATCTGAAGATGCAAAAGCAGAGAGCACCTTTCGGAAGAATTTGGGCAATACCTTTTTCAGATATGTCCAATTACTTATACTGGTAGAAGAGAAGCGCATACAACGCTCACCTTCTGTAAAATTTGAAGATGGTTGTCCAGCATGTATTCCGGTAAAAACCAGATATACAAATCCGTATATTTATCAGATATTTACTAGCAATTATTGACTTCCTTCTAGGGAAACATGTTTGTATCACTTGACGGTAACATGCAGCTTCGTCGTCAAAAGCGAGGTGACAACGATACCATCAGAGTCAAGGAGCCAAACTACTTTTTTGCTGATGACTGTCAAGATAAGTATGACCAGGATATTCTCACTGCTTCCAATGGCAGATGCACCAGTGAACTTAGGGTTGCATCAACCAAAACAGCGCATCATACCAAAGCTCGCGATTTTGAGTGCGGCGTTGTTGGGTCGGTCTGTCGCTATGAGATTCCTCTCGAGTTCACCAACATTTTTGAATCTGGTGAAAAGTAATTGTTGGGTATTCGGTTGACAGCTTAATACTTCAGATACTGATAGTGAGCATGAAACATGTGCCATTAGATATAAGTACGCTCTTGCAGTTGTCGATGTTCTTGTTGAAAAATACAGAGACAAAATCAACATCATGTATGACATTGTCTGTCGATTCAAAACGGCATTGAATGTAAGTTCCTATTTCCATATTTTCAAATACATGATACATCACAGTGTTGTGAGTATCGGTTCCACGATATACCAATTACAGCTGCTGGCTGATTATGTCAAAACTACTTGTTATTTGAATAATCGAATACTGACATTTCAATAACTTAAATAATAGTTGTTTAAAGCCTTTTTCAGCTGATTATACTTTAATGGACACATTTCGGAGAACTTGGAAAACTCGCGATAGGAGTCTTTCATTCCTACGCCCACTCAATTGACTGCCAGCTTGACTTTAACCCAAGATACATCATGGGCCTAGGCTTGAGTGATGGTGAGGGTATGGAAAGACTGTGGTCATACCTTAACAAATATGTCCCAATGACCAGAACAATGAGCTCCAAAAACAGAATGCTTATACTTCATCATGCATTATCGCACCGCAAAACACTTTACATTGAAAAACTGCGTATGTACACTAAATATGGATGTATTCACGTACTGATCAATAAGCTGCTTTAATCTTGTAATAGCTGAGACCCTAAAGCGTCGTAAAAAGCGAGTACAAACTGTACTTGATTCGGCAGCAGAAGTTCTTGGCTCTATTTCAGATGAAGAGTGTGTGGAGCAGTGGAGTCGATTCAGAAATCAGGTCCAAAATGAAGTTGATCCACTCTCTGAACAGTCAAAGGAGCAGCAGTATTTTGATCGATTGAACATGTATTATACACTGAGGTACGTTTGTTAAGATATTTCTTTTATGGTTTGATATGGAAGTTAGGTACTTAATAATATGTATTGCTTCACCTTGATTTAGCGACCAATGTGACAGTACAGCTCGCATGTTGCAGTCCCATTCAACTTCTGAGCAACTCGTACTGGCACTTTCAAAAGTACCCGAATCGATTACTGTTATGCTTCGTGAGCCTGATTGGCGTCGAAAGGCGCTGAGAAATATTGAGCGCGCTGAGCGTGCCCTTGAAATCTCGCCAGAAAATCGATGGCAAAAGACATCTCCCGACTTTATCCGTGTACGACGCGAAAAGTGGGTGAAAAACCGAGATGATGCCAAGGAAACCCTGAGATCCTCATTGGTAGGACAGAAAGGTCTCCATCATTCCTTACATCATAGAGGAAAACTAGGTAAAAGTGTAGTGTAAAGTGGTCAAATATTATATATCTTACCTTAAGTGATACATAGGGCAAAAATTGGCTACACAGATTGAAAAATCTATCCACCAGGCGACCAAAAAAGCTAAGGCTGCTTTAGCCACGTTCAATGCTGCATGTGAAGAGCTTCACCTAGGCCCGGTGAAATACCGCCCTGTAGCTTTTGAAAGTGTTAAGAAGATTGATGGGAATGCCTTTTGGAACAGCCACCAGAGCGATACTTGGGACTTTAATGTCATATGGGCATACCTGATGAAGGAACGTGCAATTGAAGAGAGAGTTCTGCTGTTGGTCAGAGATATATTAGATACTATATATTAGGAAAGTAACTAATATTTAATTTTCAATACGTAGGAAGAGAAAATATGTTTCCATGATTATATTAAGCGCCAATGCGAAAAGCTATATATAGCAATGCAATTCGAGACAGATCATGGATATCATCATCTCACGGAGCTCCAGTTGAACGATGCTTTACGGCTCCACAAGAAAGCACTTGGTACACACTGGATCCCCCCAACGCAAAGAGCCTTTACAGGACCAAGTGCTGAGCCTGACATGGCGTCTCACAATGCATCAGGTTCGGTACGAGGTCCAATAGCAGAAAAGATGCCACCTCTGCATGTGGGGGAAGAGGAGGAGGGTCACGAAGAGGAGCCAGACCTCGACCCTTTGGCAAGTGCGTTTGCCAACATCTTTATCACTATGATAAACGGAGGAGACGGAGTCATTCTTTCTGATGACGAAGATGACGAAGTTGATAACGATAATATGCTTTAATATCTATGCCTAACTTTTATGTATGCTAGTAATTACATGTATTCCATCTTCTTCTTATGCTTTACCTTTTATATCATCCATCTATGTGTTCTCTAAGGGTGCTCTCATTATGCTCCGAACAGAGAACTCCATTTCCAAAATTGATGATGGGAAATATTTTTTCCATTCCACCTTCCAAAATTAGGCTTCGCGGATGTCTCCTACTTTGGTAACTGCTTCTCGGTGGAAATACCACCGCGAAGACTCGCTCGGATCGATATAAAAGGAAACTGTTACTTCTTCTGTGCTTTAAAAACGCAATCAGAGTATTACAAAATATATGCCTCTTGTTTCTCATTGTCTCTCTATCTTCTTCTACTATTTTTTTTATTATCAACATTTCTTTACCATGAACAACAACAGCATTCCACCGCCAATTCTCACCCAATGTCCCAGACGTAATAATGCTGCAGAAAGAAGACGCCGTCGAGCAGCATTTATGCAACGGCTGACAGAACTTATTGCGCCTTCAGTACAGGCTATCCGCTTTATTGATGCGAGCATTGTCGCAGCTTTTGCAAGCTCGCCTCACCACTTTCGTGCAGCAAAAGTTAGCCGAACGCATGGTGCGCAATTCTGGACGTTGACGCGTCCAAACCTGAACGACGACGATGGCTATGACAGTTACAGATGGCATTACCGCATGAAGAAATCAACTTTGGAATGGCTTATCAGTACTTTGTCAATACATGACGCGTTTGCCTCAGACTCTCCTAGAATGACCCCAGTATACATTCAAGTCTGCTGTGCGGTGTGGCGTTTTGCAAACACACATGTTGGATACTGCATGTTTGAAACGCAATTTGGTTTAAGCCAAGGGTCGTATCATAACTTCACGATGCGATTCCTAAATGCCATCTGCGACGTTCACCGGCGACAGATCAGATGGCCAAGCACACCACAAGAAGTACAGCAAGCAGCACAAGCCTTTTCGGCACCTACTGGACTGCCGAGCACCCACGATGCAGGCAGAAGGCTACAGGGAGCGATCGGGGCTATGGATGGCAAACTCATCGTCATCCACAAGCCTACTAGTAACGGACAGTGCTTTTGGGATCGTAAATTACACCATTTGATCAATTTACTTGCTGTTTGTACTGCTGATGGAAGATTTTCGTATATAGAAGCTGGTCAATCAGGTATTGTCAACAACGTATTGAAATATCGATATATTACTCAGTCTAATGTATTTTCAAATCAATCTATAAGGTCGAACCCATGATGCACGTACGTTTGCCAATAGCTCTCTTAATATGAAGCTATTGAATGAAACTGAACAATGGTGCCCAGACGGAAGTTATATCCTTGCCGGTTAGTACTTCGACCATGCTATATCTTGATGAATATTACTAACATGAAGTTCCCCAAACTTGAAAGACTCTGCGTATCCACTACGACCAACGATAATGGTGCCTTATTCACGAACAACAACAAGCCTTGCCGAGAAAAAATTCAACTTCGTTCACTCTTCGATGTGTATGGCCATTGAACGAGCCTTTGGTTGCCTTGTTTCCCGTTGGAGATTCCTACGCCATTACCTTTATCTTAAGGATCATGAGCGATTGACATTGGCGATATACGCATGTTGTATATTGCACAACATCTGCATCGAACGGCACGACCTTCATTCAAATGAACTTTTTCCATTGAATACAGAAGAAGACGAAGGTACGACCGGCCGCATTGCTCTAATCGGTTCAGGACACCAACGTGGCATCGGAGACACTGCATCACTACGTCAACAAGGTGTTGTAGTACGCGACAGATTAAGGGATGAATTGTATGAAGCCAGTCGTAGATTGTAGTAAAATAAAACGAACATTACAAAAAAATTAAGTAGAAGTTAAGCAAAATCATTTATTGATCTTCATTATTGTCGACCTGCTCTTCTTCAGTACTGCTTGTGCTTGTATTTTTTTGCCCGCCACTGTTGCCAGGGCGACCAAAAAGTTCCCTCAATGTCTGAAGGTATTCAGAATGGCGTCGGTTTTCTGCTGCCTCAAAATCGCGCGCGCGGCGGTCCTCTGCCTCCTCAAACCGTTCGAAAGCCTCGCCAATACTAGCAATTAGGCGGTCCATCTGCTTGTTTGCATTTTCGAGGACCTGCTCTTGGAATGCAGTGGTTCGGCGTCGTTACGCTGGCCGCTCGTTGCCGTCATCTTTGTCATTGCGTTGTCGGTTTCGAACAAGGCCATTGATAGAGTCCATGGTGGTTCACTGCGCAGAAGTAAAAGAATACTGTGCTTTTAAAAGCAACGTATTCTTTTAAATGGAGTGGGGGTACGTGAGAAACTGCCGGGACCCCCGATTTTGATATAGGAAGATGGTGTTTGCAGCAAGAAAAAAAGAAACATAAACAACGGCAATGGTATTCCGAGGTCATGTGTCAGCGAAAGTAAATAAAATACAAGCGTTTAAGCCTAATTTGGAACGTGCGAAACAGTAAACCAGCAATGCCGTTTGGCAATGTCAATACGGGAGATGTGCAGTGACTAGTAGTCTTTACAATACACATGAAGGAAGCGAACGGTTTAGTGGGAAAGCCAGTTTATTTAGGAAAGGGACGGCAATTTTCTGCTCCGGCAGTAAAAAAAGGCGTACTGTTGCTAATCTACTTAATGCTGGCGAGAATGAATGTCCAATGTGAAGACCGAGCGCTTGCACATAGTCTTCCATTCATGGAGCGCCAAGGCAGTATGTAATTTCGCTTTTTTCAGGCACGGTTCTGGATGAGAGATATGCAACTTTATATTATGCAGCAAGTTATTTTTACTGCCGATCTGTATAAGGAGACACAAATCCAAAACAGGAAAATCTTTATCATAAAAAACGTGGCCGTTTAATATTGCTACGAACATAATACATGCGGCCAAGAAAGCAATAGATGTGGCCAAAGAGAGAGGCATGCAGCCAAGGAAACTGGTTAATAGAAAGCACACATTCGTATCTACATTTTATTTTATAACGCGGTGCCGTAATTGAAGAAAAAAGATGAATATAAAAGCACGCCAGAAACGCGATCGAAGGATCGGGCATCTACACTTCTTCTTGCACACCACACTTACCTCTTTACCAATGTCCAGTCACCAATTGTTTCAATGCTTGTGCGAGACATGTACGCGGCATAATCCTAATGGTATGGCCGTAACAGCAGCAACGTACAACGCGCACTATGAGCGCGGTGTTACTGCAATGCTGATGGAATCTATTGGTAAGTCCAAATTATACGGTACCGTGCGTTATGTTGACCAAGGTATATGCAGATGGTAATCTTGTCGAATCAACCGCAAATACCGAGGAAACCGCGGACCAAAGCCGTGACGAGCCAATGTCTGTTGATAACTACGATGGTGGTGGCAACGGTATGCTTCAGAGTAACATCCAGAGGTAGCTTGCTAATGAAAAAATAGGATATACATCGTACCAATCATCAGAACCTACACCGGAGCATACACTAGCGCCCTTGTTGCGAACTTTGAGCCAGGAATCTCTGCCGCAAGAGTCATTTCATGACGCAATTACGGAAGATCGGGAGCCGCTGATCGAGGAGCCAATGGAGGACTTTGATTCCTTGACGAATGACGACGAAGGTTTGTAAAGAAACTTACTGCTGAGGCTAGAGTGCGACCGTTAATATAAAACTGATATAGATATAAATTCTGACGTACAACCTGACACTCCTTTGAGCGATTTGATCCCACAGCCGCTGCTCTTCATCTTCATGTTTCTTGCTCTGTTCCTACTGCACCATCTCTCGGAACGGACGTCGACCCTCCTGATTACTTTTGTCATGACGTTAATCCCTCTTATGCATGTCCCAACATTCAACCTTCCTGCTACGATATCCACAATTCGTCATTATATCGGATTTCAGGACCTGACAGAGCCTATCGTTATGTACGTTGCTTGCTCAAAATGCCACGCGATCTACCTGCCCTCCACAGCACCTGACACTTGTGAGACTGTTCGATTGAACGCCGACGTGTGCGCAAACCCATTGTTCAAGGTATCTTCCAATCGTCAGACTCGCGTGCGTCGGACGCCATTCAAGCAGTACGCCTACTACCCGGTCAAGTCCGCATTGGAGAAGTTGTTCAAACGCAACGGTTTCCAGGAAAAGATTGAGGAATGGAGGCAGCACCCGTTTTTTGGCACCGTGTATTCGGACATCCACCACGGCGCTATGTGGAACAGCATCAAGACCGAAAATACCCAAGAGCCCTTTGTTGCCCGCGAGCGTTCTTTGCTACTATCCATCAATGCAGATTGGTTTGCACCTTTCGATTCAGGTTATTCTTGTGGCGCCATATATCTTACCGTCAACAATCTACCGCGTGCCGAGCGCTATAAGACCGAGAATGTAATTCTTGTTGGTGTCATGCCTGGACCACGCGAGCCTAGCACTTACGAGATCAATAATTATTTGGAGCCGCTGATAACCGATCTACTTACCTTGTACACCGGAATCGATGATATGCCGACTGCTCAGATGCCCCGAGGTACTCGCGTGCGCGCTGCCCTGCTCAACGTTATTTGTGATATGCCGGCAAGCCGCAAAATCTGCGGTTTTACATCGCATGCAAGTACACGGGCATGCAACAAGTGCTACCGCGAGTTTGTGACCGACCCCGAGACCAACAAGATGATCTATGCTGGCGTCGACATTCCTGAGGAGACATTGCGATCAAACACGGACAATCGCGAGGCAGCGAGGCTTTGGCAGGCAGCAGAAACCCAAAGTGCGCGACAACGCCTTGAGCGCGAAAATGGGACACGTTGGTCGCAGCTCCATCGGCTTCCTTATTTTGACGCCATAAATGCAACTGTCATCGACCCTATGCATAACCTTTTCCTTGGCACCGCCGAGCGGATGGTTACGATATGGAAATCCGAGGGCTATCTGACGGAATCGGTGCTCACAGAGATGCAAACCAAAGCAGACCGAATCATCGTGCCTCCCGGAATGCCAACCCTTCAACGCAGGATCCAACGGAAATTCAGCTTCATGACCGCCGATGACTGGCGAGTTTGGACCTTGGTGTACTCGCCATACGTACTGAAAAGTGTGTTGAGACGCACTCACTATGTGCACTGGTTGCTTTTCGTCGACGCTTGCCGCATGCTGGCAAAACCCTGGATCACTGATGCCGAAATTGCAGAAGTACATGACAAGATGGTGGAATTCGTGGCAGACTGCGCGAGGTACTATGGTGACGCTGCCGTATCTCCCAATATGCACCTCCATCTTCACCTACGAGACGTCTTGCAGCTACATGGGCCGATCTATGGATGGTGGGCCTTCTCCTTTGAGAGATACAACGGTTATATGAAAGATGTCGATACGAACCAGAAGGATTGCTTTGAGCTTACGTTCATGAAGCGATTTATCGAGAAGACTGGTGCGGTCGATTTTGTCCAGCGTCAAGCAGGTCGTTTCGAGGAGTATGCCCGGCAATACGCTATGCTGTTACAGATTGCTGGTCAATCTACATCCCAAGCACAATACCACCGCCTAAATACCTTTGACTATGAGACGTTCCTCAGCTATTCGTTGAGCCCGACGTTGACCGTCAACATCACTGGAGCAGAGCCATTACCACCGTCCACCGCCATGTCCATGAGCAATGGTGTTGAGGGAAGCCTCAGTGAAGACCACCATGCTCTCTTATGCCAGTACTACAGCAATACGTACGGCATCGAGGTTTTGGCACCTCGAAGCGGCACCACTGGCCGTACCTTTGCTACGGAAAAGGTTGAGAAGTTTCGAACGATTGAGATCTTTGGGCAGACGTACCGATCAGCTGCAGCTTCATCATCGCGCGGCTCACATATTCAAGTAATCTACTTGCGGCGTGGTGTACGTCGTGCATATCCTGGCCGCGTAATGTACTTCTTCAAGCACAAAATCATCATCAACCGTATACCAATGGTCCACCATCTTGCGTTTGTCCGTTGGTACAGTTCAAAGGAGGAGCAACGCTTTGTACCAGCGACCCTTGAAGAATGGCTGTGGCAGTACATGGATGAGAATGACGCGTGTATAATCCCGGTCCACAGAATCCATTCCCAGGTAGCGGTGGTTCCACATGGCGCGCAGGCAGATCCTACGACGGCCTCGATGGTCGTAATCCCGTTGCCGAAAAGAATAACCATTTAAAAAATAAAGTTGCTTTGACACGAAAACAATGGTTGTTCAGGGGAAAAAACGAAACTTTTAATTTTTAGCCCAAGAGGGCAAGGTCTCCAACACAGCCGGGTCCAAAACGCGGTCGTTATCCACTTCATACCTGGTATAAAAAGCAGTATGCAGCAGAAAATCTCTCTTTTCATCTCTTTCACTTTCCTTTACCATCGCTACCTTGTACAACTCCTCACTCTCTCATCGCTACAACCCTATCGGTATTGATTGAAGACTATCCATTCTTCTCTATGCTGCCTTATTGGAAACTAACAAGGCTGGCTAATAGGTAAGTCTGCTTGCCACCGCATAAATTCTTAAGCTTTTAATTTACCAGAGCCACTTGTTTACCACTGCCGGTGCTCCACTCATAGACTCAATCTACAAAGGTACATAATTGCTGAACTCCATTACAATGAAGCTCACGAAATTTGACAACAGAGATCCTGCAATTGGAGTGTGCCCATCAGCGTAAGGTAACCTTTACTTTAATATTACTGTGCACGTTTTCGTCTAACATCTCTCATTCTAGTTACCACCAGTTATCATTTTCTAACCGGTGCACCTATACTGTTCATCGAGGCTGGTCATTATTACTGCTCTTGCTGTCCCGTTCCATTGCACGATCTCGCTGCCATGCTCCCGGACTACTTGCTACATCTTATCGCTATATAGAAATTGAACCTGCTATCTTTTCTTTTGATAATAAAAATGCCACAAATTTTAAATGCATACAATCGCACCATCTATTCTGCCAATTATGTCGCTGAAACGAAAGTCTATAAAACGATACCGTTCCATCTGTTTCGGGTACTCCTTCCGATATCGATAATCAGTGTTTCATCTATTTTTGTTTCTGAGAAAGCTTCCATTCTGACACGAAACGTTTCATTACACGAAAATTAAGGTTCAAAACGTCATATTTATGCCGTCTTTAGTAAAACTACACAACCTCCGATTGGCCATTCACTAAAAGAATACATTGCTTTTAAAGCGCTGTATTCTTAAGAATGTCGAGTTCTCCTTAAAAGAATGCAGTATTTTCAAGAATACTGTATCTTCATGAGTATTCTTAAGGATACTCAGGTAGAATACGCAACTTTTTTACCCCTGTATTCTTTTAGCCCCTCCCAGTGATTATTTTATGATTAATGTTAATACCATCTGTTACAACACACGGGGCGGGGTTGGTTGAGCATATGCATAAAGGTTTTTTTTATCGTTTAGCTAGATAACTATATCATCATGTAATATAGCTGGTTCGAGATCTCTGTTTGCGATCCTGTAAGGAATGGCAGCAGGCTGCTGAAGGATATTGCTAGTAGATGACATTGTTGAGATGGTAAGATGTAGAAAGTAGAAAGTAAGGAAAAAAGCACAGCCGGGAAAGTGGGGAAAGGGGTTCTCTGCAAAATTAAGAGTAAGCAAGTAAGCATGCTTACTTTGTATTGAATACCCTTTTTTGAGATGCTTACTAGGGCGTTAAAACCCATTAGCGGAGAGGAATTAGTTAAGAAATTGAGTGACCAGTGGGTGTGCCTGGGGTGTCCACTTCATACTTTCAGACGAACTGCTTGCCGCTCTGGCTGCCTTGGCCACTTCTTCCATGACCACCTACTGTGCTTACACCAGCGGCTGCCACAACTTGCTGGTCACCACCAGTGCTGCTGCTGCTTCCAGCCACAGCAGTGGAGCGATGGCGCTGCCTCTTTGCCTTCACCATCGCGTCCAGCTTCGTCAGGTACTCCGTGACCTACATATGCAACAGCTTAATTAACTCCAAATCGCATATGCAACTAAAAAATAATTATGCTGGGCTTGCGGAAACTAGGAATATGGATACGCAAGATATCCGCATCACCTTCCTTATCACTCTCCTCTTCCGAAGTGCACTCTGGGACAAGAACGCTCAACCCATCTGGGTACGCCGACTTCAGTGCAATCTTGTGGTCAGCATAGGCTGCCTCGCGTGCCTCAATTTTCTATACACCATAATATATGTTGTTAGTATATTATTTTGCACTCTCGGTTGAAAATGATGTGAACCATGGCCACGCGCGCCCTGCGTCTGTTGCGCTGCAACATTTCCTCGTATCCAGCAGCAGACAGGCGGTAAGCTCGCTTCAACGTGTTGAAGTACGTGAGCAGCACATCCTTCATGTATTTGGGATCGTCCACCTGGCCGCCCGTCTACTCTTGTACATATGTGATCACGTCCACTTTGATCGCCTTGTTGACGCCGTGGCGAAAGTCCAGATCAAAGTTGAACGTCAACGGTTCTTCCACACAGGCGGCCAACTGCTTCACCCTTGCATGGACGTGATTCTAACATGCTGTATAAATATGCGATAACTAAGTTTCCTTTAATTGTTCTCTTACGCGAATGTCCAAAACCTCTTCTTTGGTGTATCTGCGTGGTGCAGACACAACAACTGCTGGTTCAGCAGTCGTAGGCTCATCAGCTACTGGCTGGGTGCCTGGAGCTCTGCTCAACGCACAGATGCGACTCCTGTGTTCCACCAGCGTGGCAGTCAACTGCCGGTTTTCATCCGTAAAGCGCTGAATCTCTGAGCTCATGTTAGCCATAGCTCGAAGCATCTGGATCTCGTGCAAGTCGGAGCTGTTGTTGTTGTTGTTGTTGCTAGACATCTAACGTACAAGTAAGTACCATGTCTTTCCATAGAAATGCTAATATTACGATAGTTAAAAAGTCAGAATGGAATGGAACTGAGGAACCGGAACTATCGAGTTCTCTTACACTTTATGTACTTTAAGGTGGCTAGTCACTACAAAAGTTTATGGTGACCGCTACTTCCATGAGTATAAAAATCCACCGTTCAATACACAGCTCGATTTTCATCTCTTTCGCTTTCTTTACCATCGCTACATCGACTATACAGTAAGTTTTTTTTTCACATCGTCTTATATAACCGCTAATCCTTTCATCAACGCAACATCACCAGCGCTACTCAACAACCATATGTTCTCCTTTTAACACAACCTTATTAAAAGCTGTGGTAAACCACTACATGCACTGCGCGAAAACCCATATATCAAGTACTTGATATATGCATTGATATATGCCAACCTGATTTTGAAAAAAAATGATGGCCCCCCAATTACTAAATAAAGTATATATTCAATAATTATGCAAAGCAGACTTGTAGAATTACTATAACAGAACAATATGTATGCATTGAATTATTAAAAAGTACCAGTTGTGATAGCTGTTTCACTTTCACGGCATAAAACACCCAAAAGTACGCACAGATATAATTTACAGTATTATAGTTACGAAAGAAATCCTTTGAAGATGATAGTTGCTGCCGGAATAGGCACTATTTGGGGGAGAGGTTACTAGACGGTACCCCAAGATTTATAGTGGAAGAAAGCGATTGAATGGGGGTTATATGCGGCATTATGCATAGTGGAAGAGATGTAAGCATAAAGAAATTGGCAACTACTGCGAGAGTATGCACTATGCACATATATTTTGTGTAAAGAAATGACGGTGGATTGAGCAGGGTATGGATAAACTGCACCGGGTCGGGGGAGCTGACAGTGGGGAAGGAAGCTTGCTGCATGATAAGAGCACCAAAGCAACAGAATATGATAGGATGCATACTGTCTTGTGTAATTGCTATATGTGAAATGCAACTGCTGGTTGTATATATCATACTTAAAAGGACAGCATGCTATCCATTCGTCTTTTATATACCAAAATTTTTATTGTAAAATATGTAAGCATCAAACAGCAGCAGCGTTAGCAACGGTACCAGGGGCTGAAAAGGGAGCTGCCCAACGACGGCTGCATTGATCCGACGTGCTGTGCCTCAGATGATGGCCGCAGTGCTCTGGTCGTGCTCCGCCCGTCGTTCGCGAGGGAGAAAGTACTGTATGTACTAAACCCGCATCATGTATACCGCTGCATTATTCTAAATTAGGAGGCTTTCTTTTTATCTAGCATTAAGGCACTGTATGAGCCGAAGGCGAAGGAGGTGGTATTGTTCCACCACCATTTTGATTAGGAAGAGAACGGGATCGATGAGGAGTTGCATCAATGGAGAGCTAATGAAGGAACGGATGCATTGGCGATCGATCGTACGAAGAAAAGAATCGAGAGCTCGCCGCTGGAGAAATTTCAGCAGTTGAGAGAGCAAGTTTTGCTATTTTTTGGAGGCGTTACCAAGGACAAAAAGCAATTTAAAAATTTATCGCTCAATATCCTGTAATGCCACGCGTCACATTGGGGTTGCATAAGCAAAGTCTTGCAAGCTGTTGCAGCTGCATTAATTATATCATGCACAATAGTGCTATTGTTCTGTAAAAGTTGCCTGTAATTCATTAAGCCATGTGTTTTTAATATGGCTTGCTTATCCAATATAAGCGCGTTAATAAGATACGAAGTGTATAAAAGAGCAGTTCTCATTAAACTTTTTCTCTATCACTTCAATGAACGATGTGGCCTGTTATTGTTCCATGTGCAGTGCACAGAATAACCTTGGATTCCGGATGATATCGCGGGAAGCACGCGAAAGACATTATGAGCGATCGTTTGCTGGACCTAGAGATGATGGTATTTCTTTATTGGAATGCTTGAAAGAACGAACCAATAATAATAATGTTAACATTACAGTGCGTGCAGTTGTGGCACGATTCGAGAGACAGCAGCAGTTTGCCGATCCAGCACCGATGATGCGTAGACAAGGAACACCAATACGTCCTGCAGATGATGATGGTAACGGCTCATTCTGTATATCGCATAGCGTTTACTAAAATTCATATAGTAGAGATGGATGGTGAACCACTAGAAGAGTTAATCCTTTGGATGACGATGTATATGACGACGAAGATGGTCGCGATAACGTTTCCGATGCCAATAACGACGAATACATGCGTGATGATGATGATGCCAATCCAAGCGATAGCGATGGTAGTAGTGATACTGGCGGTGCAATGGATGCTTTGGATGTCGAGTTCGCAATGCAAGGGCAACAAGTGAACAATGCAACAGAGGTAGTCAACGAGGAAAGTTAGTTGTTAAGAAGCAGTTTATTATACATATTTGCATTATTCTCACATTGTACATGACTGTAGAACTTACACAAATTCGTCATGCGAATACTTCCTGGATGAACACCGTCCCGCTGCTACTCACTTTCACTGTGGTATTCATTGCCCTTTTTCAACTACATTTCCTTTCCGAGCGGGCGGTTACCATTTTGATCGACTTTTGTACGATTGTGCTTGCAGAGGTATTCCTAACGTTTTCGCTGCCAGGGTCACTTGCAACATTGCGTCGATATACTGGCTTCTCCTCATTGACCGATCGCCTGCGCACCTACGTATCTGTCCTCGATGCCACTACCTGTATCGCCTTGGACCAGGACAACCTGCCATCTCGGATGAATGCACCAACAATGACATCCGATACGATCGTCGTTGTGGCAAACCATTGTTTCAAGACGTTGCAGGTCAGTGCACCCCACTGAAGACATTTGTCTATCAGCCACTCAGAGCCTCACTTGAGAGGATGTTCAAGCGTCCCAGGTTTGAGGCGAAGTTGGAGCACTGGCGTACCCACCGTCGGCGTATGGCACGAACATTCTCGGATATATATGACGGTGACATGTGGCGAAACGTTGAAGATGCCAACCAGCAACCTTTTGTTGCTAGGCCTCGATCTCTGTTGCTGACAATCAATGTTGATTGGTTTTCACCATATCTTAATTCGACATACTCTTGCGGTGCCATCTACCTTACGATCAACAACCTGCCTCGTGCCGACCGTTTCAAAACGGAGAATGACATTCTTGTGGGTGTAATGCCCGGGCCAAAGGAAGCAAGCACGTCAGACTTGAACCATTACTTGAGGCCTTTGACAGATGACTTGGTGGAATGGTACACAGGTTATAACATTGCCACCGCCGAGGTACCAACTGGTGCGAATGTCCGAGTCGCTCTTCTAAACGTTGCCTGTGATATCCCTGCCGCTCGAAAAGTCAGTGGATTTACCTCCCATGCAGCCGCAACACATGCCATAAATGTGATCGACAGTTTACAACGTTTCCCGATACCGGCCGCATTGACTATTCTGGCTTTGACGTTAGTACCTGGGTTCCTCGGGATCCTCATGCATACCGAATTCAAGCTACATTATGGCGCGACGCCGAAACAAGAGACGCTCGCCATCCAAATTGAACGCGATCATGGAGCTCGATACTCTGAGCTCCATCGCCTGCATTACTTTGATCCAATCCGCTGCACAATCGTTGACCCTATGCACAACTTGTTTCTCGGCACGGCGAGACGTATGGCCAAGAAGTGGCTCTCTGACCGGGACTTGACAACCAGAGATCTGCGACAAATGCAGAAGATCGCTGACACCATTGTACCTCCTCCGGACTACGTCTCGCTAACCGGAAGATCGAGAACGGCTTTGCGTTTATGACAGCGGATGACTGGAAGTCGTGGTGTCTTATATACTCGCCGATTGTGCTGAACGGTCGCCTCCCTCATGACAAACTTCGCAACTGGCTGCACTTTGTCGATGCCTGTCGTACTTTGGTTAGGCCATCCATTACCGAAGATGAGGTTGCTTCTGCAGACGAAGAACTGGTCCAGTTTTGCCGTGGAGTCCAGGTGAACTACGATGCCCGGTTCATCTCACCAAACATGCATCTCCACTTGCATCTGCGAGAGACAATCGCGGACTTCTCCTCTCTGTACGGCTGGTGGTTGTTTAGCTTCGAGAGGTACAATGGCTATTTGAAAGACATCGACACCAACCAGAAAGATTCGTTCGAGGCCACGTTCATGAGAAAGTTCCAGGAAAAGACAGGTGTTCGCGACTTCGTGAATTCGTTCGCAACTCGTTTTGGTGCCGCTCCTGTGTATCTTCAATTTTTGAACCGCTTTATGGATAAGGTCCAGCCGATCCAGGACACTATTGCCGAATTGCCACTGAACTTCGACATCCACACGTTCTACGCACTTTCCACAGATACCGATGCCATTGGCAGTGTGAAGGGAAGCGAGCTACTGCCGCCGGATGCCTATCCATTAAAAGTCAAACCCTCTTCTCGCATGACGCTCGATGATTACCGTTGCTTGTTGGCGTTTTATCGTACGCAGTATCCTGCCATACTGCTGGACGATGTAGAAAATCAGACCGGCCAAGGGGTACTTGTCAGCAACTTGATCGAGGTGATGGCGACGATCACGCTTATGGGGCAGACGTACCGAAGCTTTGCAGCACGGTCGCGTAGAGGTGCTCACGCTCTCGTTTTGTTCGCAACAGGCCCGCGGAATGTCATCTTCTGGCCCTGTGAGATCCAGTACTTTTTCAGACATACGCTTCTCATTGATGGCCGGCCCATACACCACGTCTTTGCCTTTGTCCGTTACCTTCAAGAAGCTGAGGATCGTGTCCACGAATACACCGATCAATACATTGAGACTTGGTCGAGCGAATATACCCAACCAGATTTCTATTGCATCTTGCCTGTCCATCGGCTGTATACACAAGTTGCGGTCATTAAACATACAGCCGGAGGCAATCGTGGCGCGAGAACTACTGTGATTCCTTTACATAAAAAGAAACTGGCTTAAACTAAAAAAAATAAAATAGTGCCTCAATATTTTTTTACCCTACAGAAAAGGTTCCCCCATTGGGGGGTTGTTTATTCATGAACTATCCAGTCCATCAACGCTGTGCGCGCATCATCAGGCATGGGAACATCGACATCGATATATCGTCGCTCCAGTTGGCCAGGATGTGAATCCTTTGAAGGACGATATCCGTCAAGTGTTCGTATAAGATCCGTTGCCTGCAGCTGAATAAGCAAGGGATATAATGAAATTTAAAAAGACAAATTCACCTGACGATTACGCCACTTGGGCACCTTTGCGGTCACATACTTTGTGCCGGTGGTGGGCTGGTCGATGTCTGTTTCTTCATCAGACATGCAGTCAACACGCGCCAGAAGAACTTCGGCGTTCGGATATGCCGAAAGCTCGGCAGCATGCTTCCGGTACTCACGTAAACGACGTTCAGAATTCTAAGTACTTCAATCAAAACACCATTTCTATATACTCATTCACAAAACTCTTACGGCCTTCTTGCGATTCGCCCGACGATCTGACCGTCGTTTACGTGCAGCCTTCTCCTCAGTTGTACGCAGCCTGGTACACCTATTGCCATGGAAACTGCAGATCTTCGACTTCAGCGCTGCCGGGGTTATCCGGACATTCGCCAAGTCTTCGATATACTTTGTGAGCTTTCTTCTCACCTCCTTGTTATGAGGAGATGAGAAGGGCTCAGCAAGGAACCTAAACTGCTGGTCCGCTGGCAAAGTCTCATCGTGATACTCCCGTATTAGTTTCTATTCTCCAGTAAGTTACTATTCACACTTATTATAAAGTCTAACAGTTTCTTATGGAGACTTTCGAATCGTCCAGCCACAGCAATTCGGATCCAGGTACTGCAGCACCACCGGACGGGACGGCAAAGGCAGGCGGAACAGCGGCACCAGGCAGGACAACAGCGCCAGACGGGACAACAGTGCCGGTGGTAAGCAATACGGACTGTCGAGCAAGCGCGTCGCCCATCGAATCCACTCGCCGTTCCAGAGCGAGATTTCGCGCCTCCAACTGCCAGACGCGGTCCTGAAGCTGCAAACGCTCCTGTTCGGCATTTTCCGCCTCTACTCGGCGAAGGCGCTCCTGAGAACGCTCTTCATCCGTAGCAGGGCGGACGAATTGGGTGGTGGTGGGCGTTTCACGGGTGGTGGTAGGGTGAGTGGTTGGAGCAGAAGAGCGAGGCATCTATAGTACCACTTGTAAACAGCTAACACACGCAAAACTACTGATAAACTTACGTTTGGCTTGGATACAATAGGTGGATAAAGAAGTGAAGGCATCAGGTGCGGTAGGGCCTTTTATTTCCAGCGGATGCATAGTTACACATATATTCTGGTTTCTGCTGCAAACTGTTATTGCCGCTTCTTTTTCCGTTTTCTTTCACTTTTTTCAATCTTCCACTGGCCCTTTCAAAAGCTCAGGTAACAATTCACTGCTGCCGGTTCTTCTTCACTAACAAATCTATTCCCAAGGCTGTACCCTTTATCGTCATCAGGTATGCTATATGAAAACTGGCCACGTTACTTTTACTGCGAAAATGTATTAAGCCGTGCGCGATTTGCCGATATGAAAGTACGTAATGTTTTCCTAACGCTCTTTCAAAGTCTCTTTTGCTAACTCATTGCTCCTTCCATAGCTGACATTCAGGCATCTCACTACGCCTGTTGTTCATTTCCAACCCAATCTGAAACAACTTCCAATTGCACTTTTCAGATGGCGTATTATTTTACTGAAGGTACTTTCTTTCATCACTTGCGGTTCTTACACAAGCATGTAGAGCTTTTCCTGTTATATGCTGCCATGAGCGGTCTTTATGACGACTGTTGGGCTTCTCATTTTATCATTGCTAGCTTCTTTTCACTTTTAGCCACTATACCATTCTCTGCTTTCATCTAGCATAGCTGCTTTAGACCCTTTCATATATATAGCATAGATTATAGCTTTTTTAAATTGCAATGAATAAAATTGAATTCGTTACCACCAATCTCTATACGATTTTACGGTTGCTATAAAAATACGCGTTGAATAATCCACCAATCAGTATATGACCACCATGCACGATAAAAGTATGTAATGCGATGTATGTACATTATAGTTTCAAACGTCATGTGGAAAATTTCGTACATATGCGCAGAAGGCAGTTACTTGCATTATGCAAAGTGCTGTTAGCTTTATGCACGCTAAAGCTCCCGTTTTTAGTAGGCACCCAGGTCCATATATCAAGTACTTGATATACGGCAAGGAAGTACTTTTTTTGCTGCATATCGCAAGTACTTGATATACGTATATCAAAGCATATATCAAGCATTTTTATGCATATATCAAGTACTTGATATATGCCTTGTTGCCCAGTGTATGTATGGACACAATAGAGATCGGTCAAACATCCATTCTAGCACATTCCATCAGACGAACACTCTGGAAGAGTACTGATGACTAAGATATGAACGGTATTACCTTACACCGGTTTCAAGGAAGCTGAATGATGTTCTACAGGACATGCACCTATCACAGAGTACACGGAGTCGATATCTGCCGTCGTCGGTAAAACATAAGACGAACACGCAACCCGATACGTCCTCGACCAAGTATCATTTATCCAGGAACGGATATTAGAATCTCCAGTAAAAGATATAAAAGAGAGAGAGTTCATCCATAATAAAGGACATACAATTATTCAGATTCTCAACGAATTCTATTTCTTGTTACCAATTCTATTTCTTATAACTCTCTCACCACAAAAGCCAAAGCATAAAACTGTCCGTTCAGTAAGATTACATTCTGCCCCATTGCTTCGCATGCTTTTACTTCATAATAGCATTCACTTTACTACGACCGGCACTTCTTTTCATAGGCTCAAGCTACAGAGGTACGTAATTCATGAAATCCGATTGCCACGAAACTCATAGGACTTGACTACATGGATGCCACACTCGTAGTACTCTCAGAATCGTAAGGTAGCTTTTTACTTTAAAACTGCTATATGCGTTTTCTTCTAACTTCTTCGGTTCTAGTCAACCTCGTTTACCATTTCCTTGGAAGGATCTATACTTCCTGCGCTGGTTGCTTTGCATTACTGGCAGTGCCCATATCTACCTATTAAAAGAATCGAGTCCGCTAACTTTCCTTGCTAACTTTCTCTGCTAATTTTCAAGAAAAGGAAATCGCAGTCCCACCTTGAGAAAACCTTACTGTACCTTGCCAACTTTTTTTTTTACAACCACCTTTTTTCTTTTCTAACAGCTGACAACTACTACTGAAATTCTAAGAAGCGTGCTATCTTGCCTTTTTTTTTTTTTTTTTTTTTTTTTTTTTTTTTTTTTTTTTTTTTTTTTTTTTTTTTTTTTACGTCTGATAAACAGCCTGAGTTTTTTTTTAATTGAGTCTCATCACTACCGTTTCTTTTCATCTCCTTCAATCTGTTCATCTCTTCATTATAATTTTTTTTTTGCAAGCAACAACTTTTCACATTGTGAGCCGGTGCTACATTTAAGCTAACTGACGCTGTTGTTTTCTAACTCGATTACTTTTTGCAAAGGTCTTCTAATTCTAATAATTTCGTTTTTGTTCCTGAAGAGTCTGCGTAAGACATAAACGTTTGCATAATCATATGTTGTTTCTAATTTGTATATAATAAAGAGGACGCAGTCGTCCCTGCATCTGTTGTGGCGGAACAGACCACCAACGCAGTTCTAGCCGGAGATGCCCTCTCAACGAGAGGAATATTATTGCTGCTGCTGTTGCTGCTGAACCTGAGGCCCATCAGGGTGCACCATTGCATGAGGATGCGTAGGTATAAAAAATGCTACCATAACGCATTTACTTAAATAATTCTGCCACCAAAGACCCCGTCTCTGCATCCATTGTGGTGGAACAGACCACCAACGCAGTTCTAGCCGGAGATGCCCTCTCAACGAGAGGAATATTATTGCTGCTGCTGTTGCTGCTGAACCCGTGGCCCATCAGGGTGCACCATTGCATGAGGATGCGTAGGTATAAAAAATGCTACCCATAATGCATTTACTTAAAAAATTCTGCCACCAAAGACCCCGTCCCTGTGTCCGTTGTGGTGGAACAGACCACCAGCGCACTTCCAGCTGGAGATGTCCTTTCAATCCGCGGTACGTTGTTGCTGTTGCTGCTGCTGCTGAACTTGAGGTGGATGAAGCTGCGCCACTAGGAAATGATGCGTACGTAGTATCTTCTATATGCTATCAATTACCGATCATACTAAATCACTTCTCCGATACAGTGGCGATGAAGCTGCGGCTGAGCCTGTCTGTAATGTTCGCCCACGCCTAGAAGCGCCTATGCCTCGAACCTACTTGGAAGCATGCTCAGACATCGATTCCTTCCGCGAGGAGTCGATTGTTGGTAGAAATATCAACGATGAGCATCGACATCTGCTGCCTACCGAGCTGTATCTCTGCCCATACTGCAATGCCCGCATGTATATATGGGAGAAGGTCGCCGGTACTGTCGCTGCCTCACGCTTCAACTTGTGCTGCCGCCAAGGAGCTGTCCGCCTGGCCCCTTTACAGGCTCCACCTCAACCGCTTCTTGGCCTTTTGACCGGTGATACTCTGCAAGCCCAACAGTTTCGTCGCAACATCAGGGCGTGCAACTCGGTGTTTGCATTCTCCTCCCTTGGTGCCACCATCGGCAGTGCCATCCACATCGATCATACTCACAACGTGTTTGTCTTTCGTTTGGAAGGTATATTGTACCACCGGATATCGCCATTGGAACCCGGTCAAGGCCATGCTCCGGGGTTCTCGCAGATTTACATCTTCGATGGGGCTATGCAGATGCAGCACCGCCAACGTATCTTCAGCGACCTGAATAACGCCGACTTGCTTGAGCTACAGGATATGATACACGACGTCAATCCGTTTGCTCGCGAGTATCAAACTGCTGGAGAACGATTGCGCAACCAACCTGAGGCCAACGTCACCATCCGCATCAACGGATCCACCGATCGTGCACGACGCCAGTATACCGCTCCTGCCACTGCTGAGGTCGCTGTCATCATTCCTGACCAGGAGGATGATGATGAGCCACGCCATCGTGACGTGTTGGTTGTGCGTAGGAATGGGACAATGCAGCACATCAATGAGTTCAGTACTCTCTACGATCCATTGCACTACGTCCTCATGTTTCCTCGTGGTAACCTTGGGTGGGGTACCAACATCCCTCGCATTCCTGAGAACAACCGTGGCCAGATCAACGATGTCGAGGATACTGACGACTTTCGTGACGAAGCTCCGGATACCGATGGGCGTGAGATCAACGAGCGCAACACTGTCACCATCCGCGAGTTCTATGCGTACATGATCCAAATGCGCGAGAACTCATACATCCACTACTACGGTCCACTGTTCCACCAGTTCCTCGTGGACATGTACGCCAAAATGGAGTCCAATCGCCTGTTTTACTTGCGGGAGAACCAGGATACTCTTCACGCAGACGTTTACCAGGGACTTGTGGATGCTGTCCACAATGCTGACGGGGCACCAGTGAACGGGGACAACGTTGGTAGGCAGAGAGTAATTCTGCCATCAACATACACTGGAGGACCACGGTTCATGCACCAGAACTACCAAGACGCCATGGCCATCATTCGTGCAGTCGGCCACCCTGATCTCTTCATCACGTTTACCTGCAATCCAAACTGGGAGGAGATCATTACTGCATTGGAAGATCCGCAGGAGCGTTCTGATCGTACCGACCTCATTTGCCGCATTTTCCACCAAAAGCTTAAATGCTTGGTCGAGGATATTAAAAAGAACAAGATCTTTGGCCGCGTCATTGGCTCTGTCTACGTCGTCGAGTTTCAGAAGAGAGGATTGCCCCATACCCACTTCGTTGTAATTCTCGATCCTCGCGACAAGCCGCGCTCGCCTGAGCAGTACGACAGCCTGGTGTCTGCTGAGATTCCCGATCCGGACGTGAATCCGCGGCTTTACGACATTGTACGACGCTTCATGGTGCACAGGCGGTGCAGCGCCCTTTGTTATAATGAGCATAATGTCTGCAAGAGCCATTATCCAAAGCCAATCTGCACAGAAACGACGATCAACGAGAGTACTGGGTTCGTACGCTATCGTCGTCGTCCAGGCCGCAAGTATCCCGATACCAACCAGGGCAACGAGTGGATTGTCCCTTACAACCCTTATCTGTCCACCAAGTACAATGCACATATTAACGTCGAGATCTGTGCTTCGGCACGCTTCGTTAAATATCTGTACAAGTACATCTATAAGGGTAGTGATCGGGCTGATTACCGGATCGTACACGATGATGAGGTCGTAGACGAGATTCGTGCTTGGCAGCAATCTCGCTATGTCTCCGCCATTGAGGCCACATGGCGTCTATTTTCGTACGAGCTACATCGCCAGTTTCCTTCCATCACTCGCCTAGCCATCCATCTCGAGGGTGAGCAGTATGTTACCTGGCGAAGTGGCGCATCGATCGAGACGGTCATTGCAAGGCAGCAGCAGAAAAAGACCACGTTGACAGCTTGGTTTCAGCTCAACATCGATGATCCGGAGGCGCGTTGTTATGTCGGTTTTTGTATGACTTGGACACAACTAAAATTTGACAATAACGAATTGTCTCAAATTATTTCTTATCAAGATTCTATGTAAGAGTTAGTAACCTATAAAAGTTAGTGTTAATATACGCAGGAGTTCTTCAAGAATTGGTCTTATATTCGTTGCCAAACTGCGGTAATATCCTAAAAAGGAATTATCAAATTGTCGACTCTCGTTGAGATAGGACAGATAAGGTCAAGATAAAAAGAAGTTTATGTAGAGAAAACTTTATGTTGGGAAGAACTAAGCTTTACAGATAACTGACACGCTCTATTTATACCTTTCCTCAGACACTTATCTAGTCTATACAATTTCTTATATCTGGACTTTTTATAAAATATAGATTTTCGATCATATCTGGATATCGGACAGAATCTGGATCTTGGCAAGTATTTGGATTTTGATATATGTCTGGACTTGACATTTATCTAAACTTAATTAGGAAGTTAGTGTCACAATGACTATCAGCTTCCCTTGAGAACCAAAAACGTCGTAACAGCGTGAAATCCTCTACCCTGACATCTCAACGTACTATTGGTTCGATCCCGGAACGAACCATGGTACATGGATTAGGCGCACCAACTCCCGTCCTTCCATTGGTCGTCTTTACTTTGTCCAGCCTAGAGACACAGAGCGTTTCGCCTTGCGTCTCTTGCTGATGAACTTACCTGGTGCGACCTGCTATGATGATCTCCGTGCCAATGTCGATCGCCCTGTAATCGGTCCTGCGCTTCGACCCTACCCGACTTTCCAAGCAGCGGCTAGAGCCAGAGGCTTATTGCAGAATGACGACGAATGGAACCTGTGTCTCGAAGAAGCCGGCTTATTCGAGACATCCGGCGTGGCCATGTGCAAGCTCTTTGCCCAAATTCTGGTATTATGCCATCCTTCTGACCCCTTCGCCCTCTGGGACGCTCACAAGGACAATTTGGCGCAAGACTTCTTGCACCGTCAGCGGCAGAGGCATGAACGGCTAGAGTCTGAGGAGCCCCTGGACCCAACCGAGTCGTATACCCGTGCTCTTTGGCGTATAAACGACTTGCTTCGGGAACACCAGCGTACTTTGGCCGAATTCCCAGAGATGCCTCCCCTACCACCACAGTTACCTGCTGAGCCTGACCTCCCTCAGCATAACGCTCCCCCGCCCAACCCCTTCGATGAGCGACAGCTTCCAGAGTTGCTCAATCAGTTGAATCCTGGCCAGCGTGAGATCTTTGATGCTATTGTGGCGGCGATCAATAGCAGTGAAGATCCACAGCACATTACTGAACCGAAGGCTTTCTTTGTCGACGGCCCTGGTGGTACAGGCAAGAGATTTCTCTACAATGTCATTATCGCCTACGTCAATTCCATTCGCAGGTTTGCAATCCCCGTAGCAACCTCTGGAATAGCCGCATTGCTTCTCCGCGGAGGAACGACTAGCCACTCGCGATTCGGTATCCCATTGAACCTTAACGCGCAGTCCACTTGCAATATCACTGTGCAGTCTCCTCGCGCTCACGACCTCCGGTACGCTGCCCTCATTATCTGGGATGAGGCACCCATGATGCACCGCCATGGTCTAGAGGCTGTCAACCGACTCTTGCAGGATATTATGCGCACTGTCGACCCACGTCTTGGCAACGTACTTTTTGGTGGCAAAGTCGTGCTGATGGGTGGCGATTTCCGCCAGACTTTGCCCATAATCGTCCATGGTAGTATGGAGGAAACCGTGGGGGCTACCATCAAGAGTTCACGCGCAATCTGGACACAAGTGCGTGTTATGCGTCTGACGACCAATATGCGTGTTCAGCGAGCAGCAGATGATGGTGATGCTGCTGAGGTAGAAGAGTTCACATCCTACCTCTTGCGCGTTGGCGATGGGCTGGAGCCTACTAATGCCGGCAATGAGATTCAGCTTCCTGATGACTGGTGTCATGCTGTCTCTGGGCCAACTGCCGTTATTCGCAACCTGTGGCCGAATTTAAACGAGCTCGCGACGACCACACCAATGGCGCTGATTACCTCTGCAATCTTGACGCCAACCAACGCAGTAGTAGGCTCGCTCAATGACTGTGCGATCGATATGCTGGACGGGGATGCACATATCTTTCGTTCGGTTGACGCGGTGATCGAGACTCCCGACCACATGGAGAACCTCTATCCTCCAGAGTATATCAACTCGATCGACCTGCCTCAGCTCCCGCCGCATAGGCTTGCCCTCAAAGTTGGCATGCCTATAATGATGATCCGGAATGTCCACCAAGCACAAGGATTATGTAATGGAACCCGATTGATTTGCCGACGCTTTTCGAGGAATCTGATCGAAGCTGAAATTGCAAACGGCGATCATGCAGGTCAATATGTTTAAACCTATTTACTTTTTTGTTCTCTAATCACTTTTTGCTAGGCAACGTTACATATATCCACCGGATTACCATCAACACTGATGACAGCTCTGCCTTGCCCTTCACCATGAGCCGCCATCAGTTTCCTGTCCGCCCAGCTTTTGCAATGACCATCAACAAAAGCCAGGGCCAAAGTTTGGAGCGTGTCAGCGTGTACCTCCCAAGCCCTGTCTTTGCACACGGCCAGTTGTACGTCGCTCTGTCGCGTGCAACCTCCCGCGCTGGCATTGCCGTCCATTTTTTGGAGGATTCCAACCCCAACCGCATCCTCCCACCTGCAACCGAACCAAACCCTCCGCCCACAGCAACACGCAACGTGGTGTATCGTGAGGTGTTTGCGGAAAACCCGCTGGCAGCCTTAGAGGCGCGGCGGCCTCAACAGCAGCAGCAACAAGAGCTGGAACAAGAGCAGCAGCAGCAACATCACTAAGTCTGCAATCCGTTCCTTTCCTATGTTTTCTTCTTCTGCTCCATTATGATCATTATATACTTTCTTATGCTTCTGTACATGCCTCATCGATTCTTTTTCTTATGCCTTTCATGTTTTTACGCAATTTCCTTACTCGCTCCGTTTGCCTATCTATGCTGCACTTTACGTATATCACAATATAATGATTCTCTCTATGCTGCATTCAGGTGTCACGCCCTTCTTAAATAATGTTCCACACGAAAGCTTATTTCCTACTTCTTTCCAAAAATGCCCATTCCTATTTGCGATTCCTGCCAGGGCCCCTTACATGAGTCTTTGGATGAATGTCCAATGGCCCATGAGCTCATTGACGAAGACAGGGACATCTGTCGCTACTGCGGAGAGTTCGATCACGAAGAAGTAGATTGCCCTCTCAATCAGGATCCGTCGAACGATGAGGCTCCGGTCGAGAATGCTGTGTCGGCGGAGAGCGGTGACTCTGCAGTAAGAAAATACTACGTTGTTTCCCTGTGCACTTCGTTAACTTTTGCCATGAACTGAAGGAGGAAGACCTGCACCCGTTCTATCAGTCTGCGTTCGATGACGCTGAAGAAGAGAATCATCAATAAAACAGTTTTTACTGCTTATAAAAGCTCGTGTCTAGGTATTTAAGATGGCCGAGTCGTCACCTGTCGAGCAAAGCGAGACAGGTGACGACTCGGCCATAAAGTTTAAATGACGAGCCGGCTCACCGTTGAATGACCCGCAGCGCAGCGAAGAGGATCATTCAGTCGAGCGTAGCGAGACAGGTGACGTGCTCATAAGCATAATAATGTACACAATAGCATTCCAATAGGGTTTAGGGTGTAGTTGGTATTTAGGGTGTAGTTAATAACAATGCAGCTTTGCCACCGTGCAATATACAGTTGCTTTCCAAACCAAATGATCAAAACATTGCCATCCATCTACCCTAACCAGGTGAACTAATGTGTCATTACTATGGATAACAAGCATGATGAGCTGGCTCACCGTTGAATGACCCGCAGCGTAGCGAAGGGGATCATTCAGTCGAGCGTAGCGAGACAGGTGACGTGCTCATAAGCACGATAATGTACATAATAGCATTCCAATAGGGTTTAGGGTGTAGTTAGCGACAATGTAGCTTTGCCACTATATAATAACAGTTACCTTTTAAACGAGTTATCAAACAGTGTCATCTATCTAGCCCAACCAGGTGAACTAATTGGTCTTTACTACGAATAATAAGCATAATGAGCCGGCTCACCGTTGGATGACCCGAAGCGTAGCGAAGGGGATCATTCAGTCGAGCGTAGCGAGACAGGTGACGTGCTCCTAAGCCTGATAATATATACAGTAGCATTCCAATAGGGTTTAGGGTGTAGTTAGTCATTTAGGGTATAGTTAGCCATTTAGGGTGTAGTTAGTGACAATGCCGCGTTGCAAGCATGCATTATACAGTGGCCTTTCAAACTGAATATCAAACATTGGCTTCCAAACAAATTATCAAATATTGCCTCTCAAAACACACCGGAGCGGAGCGAAATAAAGTGCAGCCCAAAGGGTGCAGTGACACGCAGCGCAGCAGAGGGGCTCACAAACCCTGCGGCGAAGCGAAGGCTGCACTTTATCTATATATAAAAGAATCGAGTGTGGCTAACTTTTGTGGCTAACTTTTAAAAAAGGAAATCACAGCCTCACCCCGAAAAACCCTTACTGTACCTCGCCACCACCTTTTTCTTTTCTAACCACTGACAACCACTACTGAAATACTGAGAAGCGTGCTATCTTGCCATTTTTTTTTACATCTAACAGCTCTTTAACCACCGGACTACCAATTAAAAGAATCGAGTGCTCGCTAACTTACTCCGCTAACTTTCGTGGCTAACTTTTAAAAAAGGAAATCACAGCCTCACGCCGAAAAAGCCTTACTGTACCTTGCCAACTTTTTTCCCACCACTTTTTTTCTTTTCTAACTGCTGACGACCGCTATTGTAATACTGAGGACCTTCCTATGTTGCCTTTTCTTTTTTTACGTCTGGCAACTCTTTGACCAACCTGACTTTTTTTAATTGGGTCTCATTACCACCATTTGGTTTCGCCTCTTCTAATCTGTTCACCATCTGTTCATCATAAGATTCCTATACTTTTTTTTTTTTTGCAAAAAGCAACTTTTGACACTGTGAACTAGTGCTACATTTGAGCTAACTGACACTGCTGTTTTCCAACTCGATTACTTTTTGCAAAGGTCTTTTAGGTCGTGTACTCAAACAGGACCCGTCGGACGATCAGCTTCGGTCGCGAATGCTGTGTCAGCAGAGAGCAGTATTTCTGCAGTAAGAAAATACTACGCTGCTTCCCTGTGCACTTTGTTGACTTTTGCTGTGAATCGAAGGAGGATGACCTGCACCCGTTCTAGCAGTCTGCGTTTGATGACGTTGAGGAAGAGAACGATCGATAAAGCAGTTTTTACTGCTTATAAAAACTGTGTCTAGGTACTGTCTCGCAACAGTTCAGCTTTGCCAGTGCGCAATATACAGTTGCCTTTCCAATCAAATGATCATACATTGTCATCTACCTAAGACAACCAGGTAAACTAATGTGTCTTTACTATGAATAACAAGCATGATGAGCCGGCTCACCGTTGAATGACCCGCAGCGCAGCGAAGGGGATCATTCAGTCGAGCATAGCGAGACAGGTGACGTGCTTCTTAACAAAATAATAAGCATAATAATATACACAACAGCATTCCAATAGGGTTTAGGGTGTAGTTAATGACAATGCAGCTTTGCCAGTGCGCAATATACATTTGCTTTTCAAACCAAGTGATCAAACATTGTCATCTATCTAACCCAACCAGGTGAATTAATGTATCTTTACTACGTAGAACAAGCATGATGAGCCGGCTCACCGTTGAATGACCCGAAGCGTAGCGAAGGGGATCATTCAGTCGAGCATAGCGAGACAGGTGACGTGCTCCTTAACAAAATAATAAGCATAATAATATACACAACAGCATTCCAATAGGGTTTAGGGTGTAGTTAATGACAATGTAGCCTTGCCAGTGCGCAATACACATTTGCTTTCCAAGCCAAGTTATCAAACATAGTCATCTATCTAACCCAACCAGGTGAATTAATGTATCTTTACTACGTAGAACAAGCATGATGAGCCGGCTCACCGTTGAATGACCCGAAGCGTAGCGAAGGGGATCATTCAGGCGAGCGTAGCGAGACAGGTGACGTGCTCCTAACCACAGTAACATACACAATAGCATTCCAATTGGGTTTAGGGTATAGTTAGCCATTTAGGGTGTAGTTAGTGACAATGCAGCTTTACCACCGTGCAATATACAGCGGCCTTTCAAACTGAATTATCAAACATTGCCTTCCAAACAAATTATCAAACATTGCCTCTCAAAACACACCGGAGCGGAGCGAAATAAAGTGCAGCCCAAAGGGTGCAGTGACACGCAGCGCAGCGGAGGGGCTCACAAACCCTGCGGCGAAGCGAAGGCTGCACTTTATTTATTGATATAGAAACTATACTATACTAAATTCTATTCTGATAATAAAATACTATTCAATTTTAACCTATAATCAGTACCATCTATTCTTGCTGTTACGTTGACAAAATGATAATCTATCCTATACCAATCCATCTGCTTCGGGATGCTCTTTCCGATATTGATAATAGGGGGTTTCACAGTAGATTCCAATTTGAAATTGGAATTCCACTGGATTTTGTCGGCTTTTGAAGTTAGCCAATCATAGCTAATTCCAGTCAAGGCTACTGTGAATCCCTAAATAAAGACATTTGTTTTTATATAGTTGTATTGAGACGGATATCAACTGCTTTATCTTCTTTTCTACATATTACACTATGCCTAGAGAATCCACACGCAAAAATCTTCTTGATAAAGCACTCCACACTGCAGTTACTGCTAGTCTGATGGATTTGGTGTATGCTGACGACAGCTCAGATGATGATATCTTTGATGATGACATGACACTCAAAGATGATATTGACGACGACGAAATGTACAACGGTGTGATGCATGCTGTCAACGAAGCTGACTCTTATAACGATGCATCTGATTACTCTGACCTCATAGATACGTCACTTGCTATTCATGGAGCAATTTCTCAGCATCGATACCTTGGACGAGAAAAGAATAAACTGATGTACAACTACTACCTTTCAGAGGCCAATTACGACAAAATGAAAGATGACGAGTTTCAGCAGGAAGCACGAATGTCGAGGGAGTCATTCATTATGATTGACGACAAGATTAAAGGCGACGAAGGCTTCCAGAATGATTCGAATGTCGATCAGGCTCCAATCGAAGTCCAACTTTTGGTTGCTTTATTTCAGTTTGATATGAATGGAAATTCAGCATCTACTGGTCAAGTAGCCAAAAAGTTCAAGATCAGTAAGGGGGCAACTGAGCTATACATTGACCGGGTGATTATCGTGTTGAACCGCCTTCGAAACCAAACCATCCAATGGCCAGGAGCAGCCGAGCGCCGTGAAATCGGCAGGGATATTGGTGAAGATTTCTTCTTTCCTCAGTGCGTTGGATTTGTGGATGGCGCAACAATCGACCTTGCGTATAAACCAAGCAACGATGGTGAGGACTATTTCACCAGGAAAATGCGTTACTCTTTGGCAGTGATGGTCGTTTGCAACGACGAATGCAAGATACGCTTTGCGAACTGTGGTTTTGCTGGTAGTGCACATGGCTAATGTAAAGAATTTGGCCAGTTAGAGGAAAAGCAGTCACATATGTTCATAGGTTATACTGGCGCGTGCCTAGGTGTGGTGCCTTAAACTTTGTAGGTCTATATAGTGTAATGGTTTATATGCCGACTCGGATCTAGTAGGTCCAGTGTTCAAGCCCGGGTCTCGTATATTTCGTATCCAAATTACTAAAAGGTGTGTAACTCTTTATAGAACAATGGTAATATAATAAAAATTATATTGTCATGTACGAAATTTTTTTCTCTATATGATAAAAGCGTTTATAGATAGCTAGTTAAAGAATTAAATTTCTATATCACTATAATTTGAATAAGAGCTATTGTCATCAGCTGTAGTATCTTCATCACTAGAAATAACAATTGGCTGGCGATTTCGAGTAGGTCTTGGTGAAGGAATTCCATCTGATGAGATATCAGTTAATCCCTCTTCTGCCTCTTCATCTTCCAAGTCTTGCAAATCCCAGTCTTCATCTTCTGAATCTAAATCTGATTCATCATGGTCCAAGTTTTGAGCAAGCTCATTTTCCTCTGCACTATCAATCTGATAAATAGTACGAAGGCAATGCAAAAAGCGGCTCCATAATTCTTCATTATGCTTGCGTTTCCAAATAAAGAAGTTTAAACTTGCTTTGATTTGGCTTTTGGTAAATGACTTGGGAAACATACGAATTTTGATGCCATTCCATGTGCCTAAACAGATAAATAAGCTTTGATACTATATAAAACTAAAGACTTTACCTTCAATTGTATTGGTATGAACGCCATCTTCTGTTACAAATTCTCTTGAATGATTAACAGTAAAATGCTGAAAACCATAATTTTGTCCATGTCTTGTAACCAGTTGTGGAATTCGTTCATATGCTTTCCAACAATCAGTATAAATAATGGATCCTGGAGCAACATGTTTCTTGATTAACTTGAGCAACGTTTTGGCATTTCGTTTTTTGACAGGGACCAGAAAAAGACGACGTTCAGGTGTTTTTTCCACACCTCCAAGAACCCATTGACCTTAAAAATTAGTTAGTTTAAGTTAAAAGCATATAACCAAGCTTACCTTCAACCATATGACCAACATTATACTTGCGTTTCCCAAACTTAGACTCATCAATTTCAACAATAATGCCTGGACCTCCAATTTTGATAACTTGGCCTAGTAAGCTACTATTAGACAGTAATACTTAAAGAATCTTGTACTTACCATTAGCATCTTGCAAGCAATGTTCCAAATCAGCCTCAATTAGCAGTTTAAACTTGGCACCCAAAAGTGTGGTAGATGGATGAGAAATCTTGAGCATCCGTTCAATACTACCCAAAGGGACATCATTCAAAAGATAATAGAACCCTTTTAGTATTTTGTGAACTAGAAGGTTTTCATGCTTGAAAATAGTCTTGTAAAAGATTGTTCGATGTGTACCACAGCTTGTGCATTGCCAGTTCTTGCGTTCTTGAGATAACTTCAGAGCCATTTGTCTTGGATAGCGGCAGTTTCCATTGGAGCAAATTGGGCCATCACGTAGTATAACTCCAGCAATCACCAAAAAAAGAATAGCAAACCATTCACACAAAAAAATCATAGCATCGTCTTCTGAAATATCTTGTTGGCTGGATAGAGCAACACAGACGAAAACCAGTGCTTGAACAGCCTCTTGAGTAGGCGCAGGTGGGTATTTCAAAAAGGGCAAGCAGACTTGAAACCATGGAATCATTGCTGAAAAAGTACTCACTTGAAAATCCATAATAAAAGTGAAAAGAAGAAGGGACAAAACAAAACAAAATTTTTTTTACAATTAAACACCGCGTGACTTTGCTTTTATGACGTCAAGCTTGGCAATGTATTAAAAAAAAAGCAAGTTTTAAAAAAAGCATTAAAACATTTATATGGAGCAAAAGAGATTTGAACACATGACCTTTAGATTTAAAACCCACTGTTATAACAATTAAGCTAAAACAACTTCTAAAAAATAAAGCTCTAGGACCGTTATATATGGAAACCACCTATAGTTGAAGCCATCAGCTAAGCCACTGGCCAAATTGTTAACCTGATCCTATGTTACGCTACTTTTGGTTCTAAAAACTAAAATCTGTTAAGGTCACTTGGAATGGTAAAACCTTATTGGTTCATATGAAACCTAAAATTACCCAGAAACGAATAATTATCTAGAAACGAATTTTTTGTTCAGAATACGAGACCTTGTTCAGAAAAAGATCTTATCAGAACAGCTATCTGTTCCTCCTTAGTGTAATTATCCAGAATACCCTTAGATTCTAGAAATATATAGCTGGAATATATAAGGTATAAATAGAGCATTCGTATTTTCAATAAACTACAGTCCTTTTCCTGCTAAACTTACTTTTTAGCTTTTTCTCTTTTGAGACATATTTAGTTTTTTTTTCTAGATATTACTACAGTTGGCATCCGAAATATAAGTCCAAGCTCAAGAACTCCTGCGGTCAATTTAACTAACCTTTTAGGTTACTAACCTGTGTTTAGGTATTATACGAAAAACTCATTAAGACAAGCTATTCTTGTCAAATTTTCAGTTGTGTCTAAATCGATAGAGATACAGCATAACAGCGGTCATGAACCCAAACTTGCTTCAGATCTTGCGCTGCAATGCGGGCATCCCAGGAGGCAAGATGATGTGGTCGGCCATGGTTTGCATATCTGTAAGCACAGATTCTGTCAGGATCTCTTGGTTCTTCCAGATGCTAACCATTCGAGCAGGTGTGCCCAAGAACAGGTTGTGCATCGGATCGATGACCGTGCCATGAATAGGGTCAAAGTACCCAAGGCGATGGAGTTGCGACCAGCGCATTCCATTAGCCCGCTCAAGACGATACCGTTCCGCCTGGGTTGTGGCAGCCAACCACGCATTGGCAGCAAGAAGGTTGTCTGGCTGTTTGCGCAAGCTGTCTCGTGGGATGTCGACTCCAGCGTAGATCATACTGTTGGTATCCGGATCAGTAACGAATTCAGGGTAGCACTTGTTACAGCCATGTGTACTTGAGTGGGCAGTAAAGCTACAGACTTTCCTGCTGGCAGGGATATCGCACGCAACATTTAGCAGGGCCGCTCGCACTCGTGTCCGTCCATGGCATTGTGCAGTCTTCATAGGTACGCCACAATACAATTCCAGCAATTCATCCGTTAATGGCTTCAGATAGTTGTTGATCTCAGATGTGCTTGGTTCACAAGGTCCCGGCATGATACCAACAAGGATGACGTTCTCGACTTTGTAACGTTCCACACGAGGCAAGTTGTTGACTGTAAGGTATATGGGCCAACGGAGTATCTACTGTCAGATGGGGCAAACCAATCTGTATTCAATGTCAACATCAAGGATCGGTCATCATCAACAAATGTAGCTCCGTAGCGGTCGACAAGCTCTTCCCACATTGTGCCGTGGTGAATATCTGATGCATATTCGCCCATGTACGGATGATCGCGCCACTCCAGGATCTTTTCCTCAGAGCCGTCGCGCATGAACAACTTTTCGATGCTTGTTTTGACAGAATAGTACACATACTGCTTGAGGGGGGTGCGGCGGTTTTGGCCCTGGCAACCAGTGGACCTTTTGAAGAGCTGGTTACCGCATATATCACCGTTCAAGTGGTCTGTTGCGCAATTGTCCGGTGCAGCATCTGATGGATAGATTGTGTGGCACTTAGAACAGACGACATACATCTCGATTGGGTCGGTGAGCTCGTTGAAGCCAATTTGTAAGTGGATAGTGGCCAAGGTAGTAGGGAAGTTGAACTCTGGAAGATGCAATGCAGTAACGCATCCCCTTATTTCTTCCCGGTTGAGTTTGAAAAAATTTGATTTTTGGGGGGTGGGTGGGAGGAAATAACAGTTGGGTAGGCGATTTGGAGAAAAAAATTTTCTTTTCCATTTTACATCATCGTGTCATGAGCAAACAGATGGCCGGCAATTCAGTAAACGACCTCGCAACAAGCTTATCGTACTCACGGCGCGAAAAAGATGATTTCGTGTATAGGAAGAAAAAACGTACGAAACAACAAAAGGCTTTGCTGAGCGACTTTGAAAAAAAAACACACGTTCATCTGAAATCTCAAACAAGAAGCACTTCAATTCCGACGATTTACATTAGCATTGGACGTAATTGTGAAAAGAGATGGAAGGAGAAAGGTCATTGGGGTGACATGGGAAAAGGAACTGTGTAGCTATGTTACGCACTTACTTTGATAGAACCGTTTTCGTTTTCAAATGCATTCAGCAGCACTTTTCCTGTACGCGTATAGTAGCACGGTTTCATGCACAACAGTATCGGCGGCAACCATATGATGATGGACGAAAGATGATGGAACTAGTGGACAACTCTTCTGGTATTGTCAGGTTACTCATTGGATTATCTTGTTGGATTACCTTGCTGAAGCAAACAGTTTCGTTCTTTTGATGGATCCATAGCAACATATGGTCATGGTGATATACCCTATGAACGTTCCGGCAGTATTAAGGCGTTTTGCTTCACAAGTTATCTATTAACGAAAAAAAATACCAAGCTCAACCAATAACAACTTGGTTCAGTTGAATGGGGTTTGATATGGCGTCATAGATCATACTTTGAAGAAAGCAGCTCTATTTTTATTTAATGCATATCGAACAATAAAAACCACTTTGTGATTTCCTTCTGCGATTATTATAAACGATGTGTCCCATTGTGGCTGAGAAGAGGTATGCTTAATAGCGGTTTATGAAAAGTAAAGTAACCTTAGTTACTTTCAACTACTTTACCATGAACAACGAACTTTACAACGTTAACAACATTCACTTCGCTCTCGGACATTCGACCGTACCTGGTGTTCTTGCAATGCATGTCGATCACCCTGTGCATGTTCATTCCAACGATTGGAGGAATTGCCTAACTCGCATCTCAGAATTATGTGGAAGTAAGTAGAACACGAAGCGCAAGACGAACAGCACTCCCAGTAGCAACAGCACTGTGCTGTATAGTGAGACTTTCAACTGCCACCGTGCTGGCCACTACTCGCCACAACGTTCAGTGAGAGTCGCGCAGAAGGACAGTAAGAAGTGCGGCTGTGAAGGTCGCTTGAAAGCTACGATTTTGAGTGAACAGCCTGAAGTTTGCGAAATTCGCCTTTTGAACGACCATATGAACCATGTTCCAGGAGATTCGTTTGATACCTGCACTCTTCCTTTGACGCGCAATAACGTCGAACGGATTGCCGAGCAGCTTCGCGTTACCAGCAACTGCCGTGATATCCGCATCTCGGTTTTGCGTCAACTTGACGCAATGGACGGCCAAGAAACAGCGGGTCAGAGGCGAGTGAACTATGAAGACGTTTACAACCTCATGAACAAGGTATTTGGATAGTTTTGTGCACCGGTTGCAAAATCAAAAGATTATCTTATACTGACGATAAAAATATATAGCTTAAGACAGATCTTTTTCAGTTTGATAACGATGATATGATTTCAGCACATATATGGCTCAATGAACGCCTCGTGAACGAAAATTATGTCATCTTCCGTGGCGATCCCTCGCAGTATACACAGAGCGTTGACACTTATTCGTTCGGCTTCCTTTCGCCAGTTCAACTTGCGCAGCTCCAGCACTCACGTTCGGTTTGCATGGATGCTACGTATAAGATCACAGCTCGACTTGCGGATGTCATGTACAGCATTGTAATTCGCGACCCATATACAGGATGTGGTTATCTAGTCGCATATATGTTCACCAATGACTTGTCCTCTGGACCCATCCATCAGTGGTTACGTTTTCTCCGTGGATCATGCAACATGGACATCACCCATATGACGATCGACTGCAGCATTCCGGAGGTCAATGCCATCCAAGCAGTGTTTCCGGACGCAGCAATTCATTACTGTGGATTTCACGTTGCCCAAGCATGGACTCGAAACCTGAAGAGCAAAGTACGATTGGATGGGTCGTATTCCGCTGATGAACTACAGGAGTATCGTTATGAAATACTGGGTGCATTGAAGCAGCTGTTGTTCGAAAAGAATATTGACCAGCTCTATCGTTCAATCCAGCAATTCCAAAGCGACTTTTATGACCAAGAAGAGTTTCAGGATTACTTTGAGACATGGTGGCTACCCGAAGAAAAGATTCGACGTTGGGCATATGCATATGCAGAACGTGACAGTAGACGTTTGATGACGAACAACTTTATCAAACCATGGCACAACCAACTGAAAACCGTGTACTTTAATCATCGGCGCAACAAGAGACTCGACCGTTTGTTTTTCATCCTTACACATGACGTCGAGTTCTACATGAAAAACGAACGCGAGCAGATCATGGCGTTGAATGGACGGATGGGGCCACTAGAGAACGAGCTGTCACGCCGTCGTCATTATGTTTCTCTTGTAGATCCTGAAGCTCTTGCATCGATGATCTGCAATCTGGAAGGTGAACATTATAGTAGCCCAATGGTTGGTATCTGGTCAGTCAAGTCGTTTGAGGCTCGATCATCTGAGGTTTATGATGTGGCTGTCAGCGATGATATGCTTATTTTATCTTGTACCTGTGACGATTACCAGCATAGAAATGCTCCCTGTAAGCACATGTATCTGTTGGAGAAATTCACAGGCATGCAACTTCCTTTTGAAGCAGAGCGGCATAATGCGATTGAGTTGGTTGCTTACGCAAACCCTGTCCAGGAAGGTGAGTTGCAAGATGCTGAAGCAATGGAGGATGTAAATGTGCAGGATCAATCCCTCCCAATTCCGAATCACACCGCAAACGATTTACAATTCGTCGAGCAATCAGTTGTAGCCCTTTACCATGATCGCGACTGGATACAACAGCTCAGCATGATTTCGCCGGAAGAGGCAGAGCGGTACGCCCAGCATGTTCGAACACTTGTACAGTTTTATGAAGAAATAATGCAGCGTTATTACCATGGTAGACGCTCTGGTACACAACGCCGCTAATCAGCAATCTCCTTTTTTCTTTTTCACTTTAAGCTTTTATAAATAAAATCTGTGCTTTCTATTTTCTCTGTACTAACCGTGCAACCATCTTATCTATCATAGGGGCACATCTTTTATGGGCGAGAACGCGTTAATTACAAAGTGGATTTTATTACCGGGCATGCATAAGACAAAGATAGTTCTGCTTGTTTCTGAATATAATCCATACGGCTATACCAAATTCTATCTAACCATACCAGGTCGTTATTGATTGGCCACTATGTTTTTTCTGTAGACATGTACCTTGTGAAGCAAACCATCTTTATATTGGTGGGATATCCATAACGTAAATTATCACGGCCATGTATTGCTGTGGATCCATCAATGAAAAGAAACTGTATGTGTCAACAGAAATCATCGAGCAATGTAAAAACGTTTGCCTAACAGTTCCATCATCTTTCGTCCATCATCATATGGTTGCCGCCGATACTGTTGTGCATGAAACCGTGCTACTGTACGCGTACAGGAAAAGTGCTGCTGAATGCATTTGAAAACGAAAACGGTTCTATCAAAGTAAGTGCGTAACATAGCTACACAGTTCCCTTTCCCATGTCACCCCAATGACCTTTCTCCTTCCATCTCCTTTCACAATTATGTCCAATGCTAATGTAAATCGTCGGAATTGAAGTGCTTCTTGTTTGAGATTTCAGATGAACTTGTGTTTTTTTTTCAAAGTCGGTCAGCAAAGCCTTTTTGTCATTTTGTACGTTTATTCTTCCTATACACGAAATCGTCTTTTTCTCGCGCCGTGCATAAAATAACTACGTTGCGAGGTCGTTTACTGAATTGCCGGCCATCTGTTTGCTCATGACACCATGATGTAAAATGGAAAAGAAAATTTTTTTCTCCAAATCGCCTACCCAACTGTTATTTCCTCCCACCCACCCCCCAAAAATCAAATTTTTTCGAACTCAACTGGGAGGAAATAAGGGGATGCTGCGGTAACCAGCATAATGAAAAAGCTGACCAGGATGTTGGCGGTGCGTTCAGATATATGGTGAAGTTGGAACAACACAAGGAAGATCATGACAAAGAAGATCGGGCGTGGAATGCTATCGCTGAATCGGGTAAGAGGAGTACCCGGAGCAGTAGGTGAGGCTATATTGTCATCTAAAGTATTGCTTGATCAATTTACTGTGGTCTAAATTCATGTAGTGCAGCTTCTTAACACACCTTCATAGCCTTCGATCGTTGCATCCAACTCATTGGCCATCACCATTTCCGCATTGATCTCGTTCTCGCGATCTTCGGCCGCCTGTTCATGAAATGCCTCCTGTGGCAAGGGTGGCTGATTAGGCACAATAATCGCGTCTGGTGCTTCATGTGGTAAAGTTTCTATGTGTGTTTTTTATCAGCAATCTAACTATCTAATATTGTTTCGAGGCATACCATTTCTATCGTTTTCATCATCTACGGCCATCGTTTCGCCAGAACTTTGATCATCAGCAACCATATCATCGTCGTCAATGATCATATCATCATCGGTATTCGCAGCACACGAGGCTATATACAACACGTCTGTCAGCGTCATATACTGCGCCATATGACTTTGTTCTTACCATGCATTTCTGTCAATCTAGCTGCAACCTCGCGGTCATAATGTGCCTGGAATGTTGGTCTTGACACAGTCATGCCATTCAGATTGACCAGAATGCATTGATCACAGGTGCATACGAGCAGTTCATGGGACGACATAGAGATAGCAGGTAAGTTCGAAAAATATGAATAGAGTGTATTCAATGATGGTTTTCCTACGCGTTTATATATCTTCTACGTCTTTGATTTATTACGCAATCCGCCAGAATAAATACTGATTGAACATGTTATCGCTTGCTTGGCAACATGCTCTCTTCTCATGTCAAACTATCTTTTCTTTTGACAATTCTGACAGATCACGCTATGGCAGGTCGCGACATGATCTACAATCCACGATCCACGATCCACCGCCACGTTTCGGAAGTTCTTCCGATTTCCTATTTCGACTCTGATCTGCATTAAGCGCTGTCACATGTAATGTTTGGAGACTTCTCTTTTTCTCCGGGTGTCCACTCACAGGTTTTTGACCTTCTTTCCTTTTTGACCTGCCCTTTATTTTTCACGATACGACTTTCTTTTATATCGACGCTAACAATACGCTAACTCTTTAGTCTGGTGCTGAGAACGGAAGAATGGAAAAATGGATGGGGAGGAATTGTGCAATCGGAGTCGGTTTAAAATATTATCTGTGGGAAGGTGGCATAGGCGACATATAAAGGAAAACTTGGCTGCTAGGGTAGTGATACAATACTAATTTATATGACAGTCGAATTGAAGGACTAATATACGTGCAATTGATCTAAAATGTAGTGCATTTCGAAAGGAATGGAATGGAAAAAGGTAATGAAATACTTAGGTGCGAGGCCGGAAAGAAACTAACACGGCGAATAATGCCTGTGTCATGATACCCCCTCTAGGCCGAGTCACCTTCTTGTTCATATTCGGGACCTTGACGATATAACCACGTTTGAAAACGCTGGGTAGCTTGTTGAATGACTGCGTCTGGCACCATTTGCTTGTGGAAGTGAAAAGGGACCAGTTTGTCGCTGTTTACTGCTCCCTGAAGTCGCCGAGTATTCGGTCCTTGCAAAAAATACGTTCCATTATTCTGGGCCTTGGTCACCACGAAAGGTCCTAGCCATCGATCGGCAAACTTCCCTGCCGGTACGCTGTCTTTCATCAACACTTGCTCGCCCACACGAAATGGTCGTCTTGGGTGTACTAATCGGTCGTAACGTCTCTTGTCACGGTCTTGTTGCTTTGCAATGTTTTCCCTGGCTTCTCGTAGGACGTTCTCAGTGACATGCCTGATTTCCCTCGTTCGACGTTGAATTTCTAAGTCCAAGTTGCCTTCCATAAATTCCGCTTGGGGTGCAGACCACGTTGCAGGTGTTCGAAGCTCATAACCAAATAGTAACATTGCTGGTGAGAATCGTGTTGAATTGTTAGGGATCGTTCTAATGGCGAGCAAAGCGGCGCTAATATACTGATCCCAATCCTTGACAGCGTCCTTGTCTCTAATGCACTTACTTATGGGACCCTCACTTAACTTTTGAGCCCCCCAATTTTATTCAAGGCCAGCTGAGTGACTGACGTAGACAATTTTTGCTGCAACTTCAGCAAAGAGAAGCCCCAGGCTTAAGTCTTTTTTTTTCTTTACAATACAAGCTGAAGGGGTTTGATAGACAAGCGGCAATGCAGAATGCAATAGGGTAATGCACAAAGATAGATGCCGCAGAGAGAAACGCGAGAAAAAGGTAAGATTCATCATTACAGCATTAGAGCATTTGAAAAAAAAAGCTAATTATGATCCTTTTGATTTAGTAATGTAATCCCGGAATCATCACATCTGAAAGCGTTTATAGGAAAGCAAAGGTGCGTAATTCACGGAGAATGGCAGGAAAGGTGAAAAACGACAATTCCTGTAAAGTTTTTAATGCTTTTGCATTTAAAGTACTTACACTTTTTTTAACAAAGTAGCCAAAGTCTTACAACCAGCAAAAGCAAACAACGTGATATATTTACCTCTGGTAAAGACGACATCAGAAAACATTATAGCACATTGAGCAGCTTCCTTTAGATACCGTGAACGACCGCAATTAGGGAGGGTACACCTTTATCTACAGAACAAAGGTAACGTGATTCAGCTTTATACAGCAAAGTACAGCAAATTACTGCCGCAGCTTGTTCAAAAGAATGATTTACCCTATGAAGAAGCATGGATCCTAGAAGCTATAGGATGGTTTGATATCAGGAAAGCGATATATCGAGGATTAAACGTGAAAAGTGGTATGTTCTTTAAGAAATAAATAGCTATGAGCATATACAGTTTACACCATCCATATCTATTACACGTGTTCAGTGAATTCGTTGCTATACAGGGGTGAAATATTATAGCCTCCAGTAAATATTGTATTGATAACACAATAGCCCACATCAATTATTATATATTGGATGTAGAACTTAAGACTGGCACAGCAAAAATGGTTGCAACACCAATCTAGATTATATTGCAAACAAGCCGCGCGTACAGTAAACTCTTCTTTAAAATTTTTAAAGATCTTCACAATCGTCGAAATCGTCAAATCAGTTGCAATTTCAAATCACCATGTCAGCATCAACTTCTAATCTGAATGAACCGCGCCTTATAAAAACCTACCTTGAAGCAACCTACAAGCAAACTTTGGACCAGCTAACTGAGCAAACTGGAGAGTGTTGGAACACCAAAGGGCGCCGTTTTGCTAATGGTCATTCAAAAGATGGCCCTGTCTCATATAGTGATGGTGAACGTACGTTGAAGTTGATAGCATTAAGTGTAATACGTACTGATATTAATATGTATTTAGCTATTGCAAAGAGACGTAGAGTTGATGGTGGCCGGTACCTTATATGGTCTGAGCGCTATGAATGCCACTGTAGCAATGAAAAAAAGCAACATCCTGAACGGCAATCTGGGGGTATTACTGGAAAAGTCAGAGCACTACAGAAGAAGACGAAAAAGGTCAACTGCCCTGCTACCTTAGTCGTCAAATGCTATGAGGATAGCCTACGAACGTTTCGTTTTATTACTATCGAGAGCATGAAAACCACGATCTGAACGATGTTGAGCACCTGCCAAAGCCTGAGCGAATCATACGAGACATCGAGAAAAAGTTAAACGAAGGGCTTGGAGTTCGTCAAGTAGCTGATGTCATTAATGCCAGTGAGCGAGCAAAGGGTGCACGAATCAACCAACGTTCTAGATACATTACAATCGAGGATGTATATAACATCCACTACAAGATCGTATTGCAAAAAACTCGCAAGGCTGACGATGATTTGAGTCAATGGGGATGTGGCTACTTGAACTTAGTGAATTAGCCTACTATACCTTTATTGCTGGCGAAGGCACAAGACTTGACCAGGAAACTACAGCGTATCGCTTTGCTTGTGGCTTTATGTCTCCATGGCAGTATGGTTTGCTTCTTAGTGCACAATCATTTTGCCTTGATGCCACTCATGATATTACTGCCTATGCAAATACAATCATGTACACGATTGTTATACGCCATGAAGAAACGGACCGCGGTATTCCTGTTGCTTTTATGATCACCAATGACCAATCAGTTGCACCAATTATGGAATGGCTTGGCGAGCTCAGAGATATTGGTGTATCTCCAAGGAAGATTACGATCGATTGTAGTCATGCCGAGATGAATGCAATTACTGCTGTCTGGGGTGGATCTGTTTCTATCCAACTGTGTGCATGGCATGTACTTCGTGCCTGGCAGAACAATATTCGTCGCAAGATTATTGTTGCTGATCCAGAGCAGAAGGAGGCAGTAGTTTGGCAGGTGGTCAACGATCTGCGCAGCTTGATGTATGCAGCAGACGAGCAACAGTACGATGCCAACCTTATGAAGTTTCGAGCGGATTGGTCTATTCAGCAGCAATTTCTTCAATACTTTGATCGATATTGGACTGGTGAACAGATGCAACGGCGCTGGGCTATGTGCTTTCAGCCAGAGATGTATACAAACATGGCAACCAACAATTATGTTGAAAGTTGGCATGGTGCATTAAAAACACGTTTTCTGGAACGTAGACGCAACAAACGATTGGATGCACTAGCCCGACTTTTAACAAAAAAGGTGGAAGAATCTGTTGTAGAGCGGGTTGAGCAACTTGCAGCAAAAGTCGGTCGTATGGGTCCAGTAATGCGTGAACGACGTGAGCGTGAAGATGAAGCAAGCAAAATTGAATCAGTTGAAATCCATCAGATGGTAGAAGCTGTGAATGGTGGATTTACAGTACGCTCCTTTGAGTCTAATGACGTATTTTATAATGTAACATGCTTTTGATATTGTAGCTGTATATCACTATACTAACTGAAACAATATAGGTATTGGCAGATCAAACCCGTGTTATTTCATGCTCCTGCTACTATTTTGAGTTCAAGAAACGCCCATGCAAGCATATGTTTCTTGTTACTCGCTATGATACATCTATGAAGGTTCCAATAGTTACAGTTGCACCATTGGTTAATATTGATTATCGCGAGCATCAGCATCACAACAGCAACACCTCTGCCTCGAGTAGTAGCTACAACAACGCCTTCAGCTCTACTGTGAATGAATCTGCCAGCACTCGTAACACGGAAAGAGCAAACAAGCTGAAACTTATGCTTCAGCAAATGACACGTCATATAAATGACCGCTTATTTGATGATGCTGATGAAGAAGCATTGGATGATATCATCTCCCAGCTTGGCAATGTGCAGGAGCGGCTGAATAACCTTGGCAGAGCATCAAACCGCCGTTTACAAACACAAAGACCACCTCAATAGAAAACATATTTTGCCTATCCTATTATCCATTTTTATCTACTTTACAAATATAAATACACTGCATTTCGATTTATATAAGAAAAATCATCTGTGTATTTACAGTCAAACCTTGGTTTGTGCAGCTTCCGTTTCGTGCAAAACATCGCCATATACATCAACGTGTTTGGAATTCCCAAAGCAGTACAAAGCAGATATGACTGCATGAACTATTTCCTAGTTGGTGCAAAACCTCACTGTATGCAACAAAATGTTTGGATTTCCCTGTTCTGCACAAAAATGGGTTCGGCTGTATAATAGTATATTGTTGAAGTTGGCAATGAATGCACTGAACACGTGTAATAGATATGGATGGTGTAAACTGTATATGCTCATAGCTATTTATTTCTTAAAGAACATACCACTTTTCGCGTTTAATCCTCGATATGTCGCTTCCCTGATATCAAACCATCCTATAGCTTCGAGGATCCATGCTGCTTCATAGTGTAAATCATTCTTTTGAACAAGCTGCGGCAGTAATTTGCTGCACTTTGCTGTATGAAGCTGAATCACGTTACCTTTGTTCTGTGGGTAAAGGTGTATACTCTCTAGTTGCGATCGTTCACGGGATCTAAAAGAAGCTGCTCAATGTGCTATGATGTTTTCTGATGTCGTCTTTACCAGAGGTAAGTATATCACGGTGTTTGCTTTTGCTAGTTGTAAGACTTTGGCTACTTTGTTAAAAAAAGTGTAAGTACTTTAAATGCAAAAGCATTAAAAACTTTACAGAAATCGTCATTTTTCACCTTTCCTGCCACTCTCCGTGAATTACGCATCTTTGCTTTCCTATAAACGCTTTCAGATGTGATGATTCCGGGATTACATTACTAAATCAAAAGAATCATAATTAACTTTTTTTTTCAAATGCTCTAATGTTGCCATGATGAATCTTACCTTTTTTCTCGCGTTTCTTTCAGCGGCATTTATCTTTGTGCATTACCCTATTGCGTTCTGCATTCCCGCTTGTCTATCAAAACTCTTCAGGTTGTATTACAAAGGAAAAAAAAAGACTTAAGCCTGGGGCTTCTCTTTGCTGAAGTTGCAGCAAAAATTGCCTACGTCAGTCACTCAGCTGGCCTTGAATAAAATTGGGGGGCTCAAAAGTTAAGTGAGGGTCCCATAAGTAAGTGCATCATCCATGGTTACATGCTTTTCCTTAGTCCTTGTTTATATCCGTTGTTATTGAGACATCAACAACCGTACAGTTATCGATTGCCTTATTCGCTTGCATGTGCAACCTTGATCCGGCTTTACCGATCATGCAGGGCAACTCCGTTAACTAAGGCTCTGTATGACCTTCGGCCTCATTAACATTAGACGGCAAGGTCATTAGAGACTCGGCGATAACATGGATCTTTGGACTATTAGACAAAAGTATTCATCTTCTCCGTCCCGACTCATCATCATTATAAATAGAGAGTAGTTTTCCTCAATAAAACATGATCTTATTTTTGGTCTCGTCTTTCGGAAGTCTTTTTCTCATTAAGCGATACCACATTTTTTTTGACGTCTCTACCGAACTCTGCTCTCAACTTTTATTACCTTTTTTCTCATACCTTTTTTCCTACTTGTACCATGTCTGAACATTCCGATATGACAATGTCCCCATCTGAGGTGGCCCGCCAAGGTATCGACGACCTGCGATCGGAGTTGGCTGGTGTAACTCGCGACTTCACCAATGCTGTCCGCTCTGGGAATGGCAATGAGGCTCAAGAACTCCAAACCCGCATGAATCTCCTCCAAGATGCCATCTCCTGCGCTATTAATGCCCAAGCGATTTTTGCTCCCGCAGCTGTCGCTGCTCCTGAACGTCTCGGTCGTGCCCCATCGAACCTGCCTTGTTTACAATGGGAAGGCTATATTTGGAAGTCGTCGGCGTCTGCTTTCCCTACTTTGGACGATTGTCTCACCAAATTTGAGGACGTTGTGTACGGTGATGGTTGGGATATCAACCAGTCATGGCCTCGTTTCCTTCCGATGTTGCTCTCGCCAGAGCATCGCTCGTGGTTCGCGGTGAACCTGGAACCACATACAGACAAGCCCTGGTCCTATGCCCGTGCCCGCTTGGTCGAGGATCTTGATGTGAACGAAGCCGATCGTGTGGCTGACCTGACCGATCAGCTGATGAGTGTCCGAATGCGTACGTCGGAGACGGTGGCATTGTTTACTGCCAGATTCGAGAAGCTTCGCCGAGATGCTAAGGCCCCTGACAACTTTGTAATGGTTACGAAGTACATCGATGCTCTCTTGCCTGATATCCAAGACCGTGTGTATACTGCTCGTGCGGGGCTGCCGGCCCATCAAAAAGAAACTATTGCTGGCATTTCGTCTCTCGCGCTCGCCCTGGAGAAGGGTGTCAACAAGGCGCGTAGCCGCAAGGCCCGTCATCCCTCTCCTGGCTCTGGTTCCTCCTCCACTTCTTCCGGTGGTTCGTCGTCACACAAGGATGGCAAACGCCGCCGTGTGGAGAAAGCCTTGTATCATTGCGAGCTCCACGGAAATGGGGGACACGCCACCAAGGACTGCAAGGTTCGTGCCAAAGTTTTGGCTCAAAGTTCTCTGGTTGGCTCTAGTGCAAGCATGCACAATCCCTTCCGGGCCTCGTCTTCTGCTGGTTCGTCTTCGGGTTTTTCTGGTTCCTCCACAGGGACTATCTCGGGTTCTTCTTCAGGCCCTTCGTCACCTTCACCGTCTTCAGGTGCCTCAGGACGCGGCAATCCCTGTCGCAAATGCGGTGCTCCTTGGCAACGGGGTCACAGCTGTACTACTAGGGCGATCCGCTCGTCTTGTGTGGTTGAGTCGGCTCCTGCCCAACCTTCTGATAAGAAGGACGATGACGCTGACGGTCTCGATATCGTCATGGGTGACTTGGATTTGGCCGTTGGGCCATGCAGCGATTGTAAGTCTACACAATCTTTACATGAGTTTTCGTTTGAGAATACACGCTCATATTACATCCCAATCATACTAGAAAACCGTTGTACGTATGCTCTTCTTGATCCTGGAGCGACTCATAGCACTGTTTCCAAGTCGTTATGTGAGCGATGGGGGTGGGATATCCTACCAAAGGAGGGTACTGTGTTTCTGGCACACAAAGGCACAACGATAGATTGACTTGGGGTTACCAATAAACTACACATTGTCTGCAATGATTGTGGTGTCCAAAAGTTAAGTCCGAAAATGGAAGATTAAAATACCGAGTCGCACTCAGCTTAATGCGCGTTCAAAATCAAGGATGGTGCAATCCGTACTACATTGTCACTTAGAATCATGGATGGTGCAATCCGTACAACGTATTGCCCAGTATAAAAGGAATATTGAATTGATAGTTGAACTTGATCTGTTATTCAGAATAAATCCGTGTCTCAAAGGATTCCTATTGTCTCTTCTATTTGTTCTTCTATCACTATCTAAACCAGATAACACAATGATAAAGCTATCGACCATTCATTTGAAGTGTTTGACTTACATGGTAAAGCTGAGATCTGTATAGGCAATGATATCAAGCACCATTTCAGTATTTACATTGGCAATCTTCCTTATTGTTGGCACAAACCAGGAGTTCCCAGAGATCCTCCTACGATGCCAGATGAGTATATCCCAAATGCCAGTCCAGCGGGTAGCAAGAAACAGCAGCGATCATTCCATGATGCTCTTGCCCCATACCTGGATGCTAACGCGGCTATACCAAAGGATGCCTGTTGTACGATGCCTGAAGCAGTGGTACGTTTACCTACTCCTGCAGGGAAAGTCGCATACCGCTCGCCATACCGAGTCGCAGATGCACTGAAACCAGTTCTTCAGAAACAGTTGGACGAATGGTTAGAAGCTGGGGTGATCGCAGTATCTCCTACTTATACACCGTTCAACAGTGGCTTGACTTGTGTCCCCAAACGCGATCCAGTCTCTGGCGAACCCATCGCGTATCGTTGGTGCATGGACGTACAACACATCAATGTCATGCTCGATGACTACAACTTCCCTATGCGCGATATACCTTCCATCTTTTCCTCGTTATCTGGTAACACGGTATACAGTGTCTGTGATGTGACCGCAGCTTTCAATACCATGCCGATTGCAGAAGAGGATCAATTCAAGCTCGGCATGATTGTCGATAAGACTTGCTATATCTGGAAGCGTGCTTGTTTTGGATTGAAGATCCTTCCTCAACAATGGAGTGCTTTGTTGACTAAGTTGACGCATGATCTCCCATTTGTGCAAACCTATCTCGATGATTGCATTGTGGCGTCGCCAGATCTGGAGACACATAAGTTGCACGTCATTGAACTGGTGAAAAGATTGACATCCGTGAACCTTACCTTGAACAGGAAGAAGTGTCACTTTGGGCAAAAGTGTGTGTACTTGTTGGGATTCCAGATCTCGTCTCTTGGTGTCGCACTTGACCCTCGCAAGGTGTCCAATGTGCTTGATTGGCCTAGACCTCAGACAGGCCGTGATGTGCAGAGCTTCCTTGGCCTGTGCAATTTCTTCCGCTCGTTCTTACCCCGTGCTGCAGAATTGATGCATCCACTTGATCAGTTACGAAACGCTCGTTCACTCGATGGTCTCTGGACTATCAAACACACCGAGGCATTCGAACGATTGAAGGAGGCACTCTCACGCGCACCAGTTTTGAGCAATGTCGACATGAACCATGCGCTTCATCTTGCTACCGACGCTAGCTCAACCTCCATTGGAGGGATGCTGTTCCAAGTCATTAACAATCAATATCGCTACATTGGTTTCGTGGCTCGAGCACTCACCTCTAGTGAATCCCGGTACGGAACGACAAAGCGTGAATTGCTAGCAATTGTATACTGCTTACAGAAATGGCGTCAGTGGTTGTGGGGTTCTCGTAAACCGTTCACAGTTTACACCGACCATCGTGCGCTTACGTTTCTTCACACTCAACCGGTTGCAAACCAGATGATTATCAACTGGTACGATGTCATTGGCGATTATTCGTTTCGAGTAGCGCACATTCCTGGCATTCAAAATCTGCTGCCTGATTACTTGAGTCGTCTATTCTCGCATCCGTTGGAAGAAAACAACAAAGACAAAGACCCTGCCACTCTGGGCAACGCACCTTCGTCAACAGACACGCAGTCACCTGCGTTACGCATGAGTCAAGTGACCAACACTGTTGATATGATCACACCACCTGTTGAGGCACGCGCCGGACTCCTTGAGGAAGCTCATCTTCTTGGACATTATGGTGCCGATGCAATTGTCAACGCACTTCACGACGACGGTCTTCACTGGACCAACATTCGCAAGGATGCACTGAACACAGTGGCCAAATGCCCCGATTGCCAACGCTTTAACATCGGGAAACACGGTTACCATCCACTGCAACACGTGAAAGCTGACAGACCTGGTGATCATTGGGCGATTGACCTTGGCGACTTCAATGTTGTCAGTGACAGTGGTAATGCTTTTTTACTTGTCATGCTGGATATATTCACACGTTTCGTGGTTTTACGAGCCATACCTGACAAAACAGCTCCCACCATCGCACGTACTCTGATTGACGTCTTCTCCTTGCTGGGCTATCCAAAAGTCCTTACGCATGACTGGGGTACAGAGTTCCACAACTCTTTGTGCAAGCTTCTTGCCAAGACCTCCGGTTACGAGTTGCGCTTATCTTCAAAGTATCATCCACGCGGAAATGGTGCCGTCGAGAAAGCTGTAGGAATTGCGAAGCAAACCATCATCAAGCGATTACAAGGGAAGAACACGGAATGGGACTTGTTCGTTGCCAGCTCTCAGCTGTCGATGAATTGTCGTCATACCAAACTGCATGGTTCTCGTCCTTTCAGCGTGATGCTTGGTCGCAAGCCCAATGGTTTCCAAGACTATACCGGTGTACAGCTCGGATCAGCCTCTTCGTCCTCTAAGGATGTTAAGGCCCTGATGCAACACATCGAGGATTGGGAAAACATGGTCATTCCTGCTATCAGCGCTCGCATGGATGCTGTACGAGCTATTGAGAAAAGTAAGTTCGACAGTCAGAACCGCATTATTGATGGCTTCCCTATCGGCAGCAAGGTCATGATCAAGAACATTGCACGAGCGGCTAAGACCGACCCTCGTTATGTTGGACCTTACACTGTCTACGGTATTACCAAAGGGGGTAGTTATGTTCTTTCTGACACTACTGGGGAATTGCTGTCAAGAAACGTTCCACCTTCGCACATCAAGCAAATCTCACCGGATTCTATTGTACAATCCGAAGATACCTACGAGATTCTTGCAGTCGTGGATCACAAACTTGACAGTAATAACCAATACCTTTATCGGGTACGTTGGAAAGGATATGATGATCCAAAGGAAGATACCTGGGAACGACCGATCACTTCAATAGCTTGGATCTCATCCAACAATATTGGAGTCGACGTGCGACAGCTCCTACTACCAACAACAAACGTAGACGTGCTGAAGGGACCAGTACAAAAACGCGAGCCAACAGCTTCTCCACGACTTCTGCTCACAGTCGTATAGAAACACGCTCGTCCAAGCGCAGACGTGTTGCTGCAGCCAACACTGCCTCCAGTAAGAAATCAAAACGCGCTTAGACATGACTTTTTTGCCCATCACTTTTTCTCCCACTGGGTTTTTCCGGGTTTTTCTAGTCATTGGTGTGCTGTTTATCCACAAGCGTAGGGACCTACAACAATCCT
>JALLLT010000086.1:0-68967 GCA_025266875.1 Fennellomyces sp. T-0311
CATAAAAACCATAGCAACAGCTTTAAAAATGCTTGGAAACAATTTGAGAACAGCGGCACTGGCAGAAAAGAGAGTTGTGGCAGACAGAATACAAACGTGTTTACAGCAGTAGTAGTACACATACCTTACACATGTCTGAAACTGAATAAAAACGTTGGTTGCAGTACATGGCACTGTACAGAGTGAAAGGCTGATCGCGCGTGCTGGAAATCACGACTAGAGAAAGGTCAAAGGGACAATTGTCGGAAGAGATGGGGCTAGTAATGTCATTACTGAATTCAAAGTTTACCATGGAGATTATATAACGCCGTGATTCTTAGGGAGAAAAATGCTGGGAGAAAGAAAAGGAAGAGAATAGCGAGGGAAAAGTATATTTTTTAAACCCGGTCAATTGTCAAAATATGACTTGTCCAACAGGGGTGTGCCTGTCATCATTTGTGTCGCTGTATCGTATACACTGTCATATTTGGTGCAAGCGTGCTTTTACTTATAATAACAATACTAGCACTCTGTGCTTTATACCAATCATCGTTTGCAACCGTAACCTAAGGGTAGTAAGTATTATTAATGGGACAACAATTCTGACAATATCATATTCAGTTTTTGTGTGCGTTGTATGTGTGACATACACAATTAAAATTTAACTGACGCTGATAACAGTGCTGTGATTCGCAAGATGGAGTGAGGAAGTATAAAAAGTTTTCGTTCTCCATATTTTAAGATTCGCCTTTCTCTATTATGTCTGGTTCTTTCGATTTTACACGCAGTTACGATATGTACTTGAGCCCACCCCAGCCTATGGATAGCCCAAGTGTCAATTTCTCGTCGCAAGACAATTCATCTTTGGAGGCAACCCTTCCTTTCAATGGAAGTGCTGCTTTCGACGCGCCCTTGCGACGCACCAAGCGCGCACGACACCTTGATGGTGCAGAGTCAGTCGCTCAAGCCACCATCATTGGTAATGACGACGACGACGTGCACACAATGATGGTTAAGATGCAGCACGCGTTTAACCAGCGTTGTGGGCAACTGGAGGTGGATCTGCAGCTTCAGGCGCGGAAGCTCAAGAATGCAGAGAGCCTAGTTGGCGCCTTGCAGGAGAAGGTCACCAAGCTGGAGCAGGACAATGTAGACCTGCAAACCCAGGTCAACGAACTCAACCGCAAGGCCGAGCAAACGCGCTCCAAGAAAGTGTCCAACGGACCGATCTGTGCTCTCGTAACATATTTACCGAATGCGTATATCTTTAGTTTAACTGTTGTTTCGTTTAGGGTGAGATTAGGAGCTACTTCATGGCCCTAAGACCTCATGTCCGAGCCTTGACGCTCCCGACCCAGTCATTGCAGATTGCACCATGTTGCATGCTGCTGTGCAGTATATGCGCACGGATGTAATGAAAGGCCTTGGAGTCGATTGGCCTGCGCCGTTCGTTGAGCAGAAGATACGAACATGGTTCAAGAACAGCGGCGCACGGTCCAAGCTCACCGGGGATGAACGAGCAGCGACCAACAAGGCTGCTCAGCTTGTTACTGCTCGCCGCGAGGTGAGACTTTGCAAAAACGTTTTTAGCTAATATAACTTAACCATATCTATTAGAAATTGAATTGGCGCAAGAAAGTAGTGGACGACGAACGCTACAAGGCAATTCTGGACAACGAATTCGAGGAAGGGTATGAGAAGCTCGTTCAGCATGAGTTTCTCATGTCCGATGAGGAAGACGTGCGTGATGAGAGCGGCATCATGAGAGCAAAGCGTCCGTTGCGCCTCTTTGGAGAGCACCTGTGGTGCGTAGTGTGTTCTGGCTGGAGTTACGAGATTTTGTGTTCTGACTATATTTATATGCAGGTCGATGAGTTGTACGCTAGGCTCAAAGTGCTACGGGAGCTACAAACCAAAAAGCCCCTACACCATCTTCCTCGCCTAGCGTCCAAAGTGGACAGGGGAGAGTTGACGATGAGCAGCGAAAGCTGTTGCCCGACTGGGCCGTCAATTCTCCCGACGAAGCTACGCAGCGTCCTGAGGAATTTGATGAAAATGTACAGGAATAAAAGCACCAACGTGGTAGGGTGGTAGGGTTGGGCTTGGGACAAAAAAGATTGAGCTGTCTTTGGGCGCAAAAGTTGGGCATAAAGCTCATGGGTTAACAATCGTTAGCAACAGTCAAGGAGAACGGTAATTGTAAACTCATGAGTGCACAATGTTTTTACAATCTCGTAGGGATCATGGTATTTGCGCATAACTCCTATTCAAGAAAACATGGACTGAAAAGAAAGAGTGTCAAAAATTTTATTTCTGGGATACAGGCTTACTAGAAAAGTAAGGACGCTTCTAAAATACCACGGTGCCCTGAGGCGGTGCCTTTCATATTTCCGTTGGTTGAATGGTCCGCCTCTGGATCATATCAGACAATTCCCGAGCCAACTTACCTATGTTTATACTTAAATGGATCATTATCGCTTCGTATAAAAAAAACAGAGCCGCATAATGTCATAGTCAGTTAAAAACGAATCAAGTTATAGCAGACGTTCTCTCTCGTGTGATCGAATGATAAGCATCGAATGCTTCTCAAGTAGTGCAAAGCGCGCGTCTAAGGACATTCTACTGAATAGCTACACAAGGCATAGATTCATAAAGGCATAGAAGTATAAGTATATCGAATAGTGGAAGGAGTGAAGTGTGGACAACGAAGACATAAGTAGAAAAAGGTACATAAACATAAGATACAGAGAAAGAGAATGGAAATAAATAATAGAGAGCATAAGGCATAAGGCATAAGGCATAAGGCATAAGAAGGAATTGGCATAGGGCATATAGGCGTATTTTCGTGGTTGTAGAAATCGGAATTAAAGGAAAACGAATGGTGGAAGTTGGGAATGTAGGAAGCAATGAAGGTAAAAGTGTAATGAACGGAATGACTATGAGATTGTTGTCAATCCATGGGCAGACAGCAACCGGAGAGAAAATCCTATGAACAGGAAGAATACAATCCCTACTCAGTGGTAACAGCTGGGACTCGTCCTTGCATACCGCCAAACCAAACGGAGCAAAAGACGCAAAGGCTGGATGAGACTTCGCGAACCATCGAACAAATGCATATACGTGTTGCCCCATACGTGGTTCGTTTGTCTCCTCGCAAATAGCCTCGGCCAAGTGCACAAAGAAATATTCAATCCTACCATACCGGAACTCCATCTCATCACAATCTAGGATTGGCTGATTGTCATTGTCGGTCTTGTCGAAGTAGGCTTGAATATAACATCCCCTGGTACTTCTAGCGTCGGTGCTTCGGTACAGTTGGCCTAGGATGTCGATTGTTGTGAACTTTCTGATCCTGTTACTCACCACCAGTGCTCCATCCTTAATCTCGCCTGTAATTTAAACATATTAATCAATGTCCATATGTGTACATATGTAATTACCTGTCGCCCTGTATTGGCTTCCAATATACAATTCGCTGTGATGGGCGAACAAACACTTATAGTGCTCGTCACTCATTGCAACGAACTGCGACTAGATCTTGGTGGTCTGGATTACAGATGGCGGCAGTGGCTCCTGACCAGTGACCTCTTCGTCGCCCAGTTCCTCTGCATAGCCGAGGAAACGAGGCAAGTCAAAGTGAGCATGGTGGTTTGTGGTGTCGATGGTGGTGGCCTTGATGCTTGGAACAAGTGCTTCGAAAAGCCCAAGAAGGTTTGGATCTCTTGTTACTTGGAAGCCCTTGCTGGCCATGAAGCTATCCGCGAAGGACATTTCCAAGAAGCTTCGCATGAAGGTACCTTCAAAGCGATCCTTGTTGTTGGTATCAAAGCTTTTTATGAGGCCGTTGTACCGTTCGAACGAGAAAATCCAGAAAGCTGGTGCTGGGCCATAGTCAAGAACCGTTTCAGCAAGATGCAAATGCATATGCATATTCGGGGTGACTTCGTGATGACCGTACATTTCATCCACATTTATGCAGAATTGGCGGAAGTATTCATGCATTCTAGAAATATCATGGGTGGTCAAGGAGGGCTTTGCGAGCAGGCGACAGGCATCCACGAAAAGAAGCCAAATGTCCAGGTGGGATCTTGGGAGTCTTGTTTTCAGGAGCAGTGGTGACAAGGCCAAGGTCCACTCGCGCCATTCAGCTGCTGTCATATGTGCACAGCACTGACCAACCTTACGCTTTGATATCTCGTAGCCGGGAGGAAGGTCGAATGTGTGCAGCTGCTCTTCCATGCTTGCAAAGTGGGCTGGCATAAGATACGGCTGGTTGGTCTCTGGATCTATCACTCTCTGCCAAAGTTCCACCATCCGCCTGGCGGTTCCAAGAAACAGATTGTGCATTGGATCAACAATCGTTGCGCGAACCCTTCGAAAGTATGTCAGGCGACACAACTCTGACCAACAGCAACCAGCATCATGCTCAACCGTCTGCCGTTCTTTGGCTGTTGTTGCTGTTGTCCACTGGTGCGACGCATCCAAGGCTTTGTTTTCGTCCATCGTTTGGGTGTTGATGTCGAAAACTGCCTAATTCCGATCTTTGGTGCCTGGGATCGCTTCGAACCGTCGGTCGCATTTGTAACAGGCGCGGAAAGATCGGATACCGGTAAAGCCTGAAATCTTGCGTGCAGCAGGGATGTCACAAGCTACCATCAAAAGTGCCGCACGGATTCTTGGCCCATTACAATCGCTCTCGTCAAGGAGTACACCAGTATAAAGCTGCTGTAGCTCATCAACAAGCAGACGAAGGTAATTGTTAATCTGGTGGTTGCTTGGCTCATGTGGACCTGGCAGTACACCTACCAAGAGAATATTCTCTGGTTTGTAACGTTCAGATCGTGGCAAGTTATTGAGCGACAAATAAATTGCACCACATGAATATGCTGTGCCTTTAGCGTTTGAATTAAACCAATCGCAATTAAGTGTCAACAGTAGAGAATGATGATCATCTACAAATGGTTTCCCCTCAGAATCCAAAGTCGCTCGCCACATTCTGCCATCATAAACATCAAACAGCCTATTTCCAAAACGGGTGCGATGTCTCCATGCATTGATCCATTCCAAAAAGTTTGGCCGCTTGAACATCATCCTCAGCCCCAAAATGACAGAGTGATAAGGGAACTCCTTCAAGGCCACTGGCCCTGTTGAGCTCCTTTTCACTAGTGGCCCCCCGCATGTCTTCCTAACCATGCTTGCCCAAGGGTGGTTTGGAAACTCGATATGGTCGCAGAACTGTTGTTCCTGACGAACCAAATCATTGAGCTTATAAATCTTATGACACTTTTGACAAGTAACATAAGAAGTCAAACCGTCTTCATAAAAAGCAACCCCCATATAGCCGCGAAGTGTGGACACTTTCTTTGGCAACTTGAACGGAGCATTGACCTCGGAAAGAAGAACATTGACAAACGCCATTAGCAATTCTCCAGCAGCCTCAGACAGGAACTGCCGCTGGAAGAGAACTAGGAACATGCCAAGGAACAAGTACAGCCTCTCAGAACCAGTGGTTGGCTCTGGGTGTACAGGCAATAAAAAACATGGTTAAAAGAGTATAATTTTTGGCAGTAACGACACTGACCATTCTCGGTTGTAGCAAAAGGGATCTCGTCCTCGCCATTCTCATTGCTGCCCTCATTGCTACCGTCTTCGACGTTTTCGCCCTCGTTTTCGCTGTCGAAATCGACATCGTCATTCCAATACGCGTCTGGAAGACGCGAAAAACTCTCTTCCACTACAACAGGCTGCACTGGAAGTTCGTTGTTCGCAGCAGTGATTTCAACAGCGCCTTCACTACCACAGCCGTAATCGTATTCAACGTCTAATTCGTTATGTTGATTAACTTTACAAAGTACCGTTTTTTTTTTAGTACCTTCTTGGAAATCAACATCCATGTTGCTATTACGTCTGGCAACCATTTCGTCATAACGATTGGTGCCGATGTATTCGTAATGGCGAAGACGTGTTCGAGGCTTCTGGGGTAAATATGTCCCCTTGCTTGCTTTAAAGCAATTATCACAATGGCAAGGTACAAGTTTCTTCTGGCGCATATAATGAAATGACATTTTTGGTAAAAAAAAAGAATAAGGTACAAAAAGTAGTAGTGATAGGACTTCGAGTTTTTTTTGTGATTAAATTATCCCTTTAGTTTGAAATTGACTAGCGAAAAAAATTGACCAAGGAAAAGTTGGTCTGGAATTGACTAGGAGACTAGCAAAAAAAAAGTTGGTCTGAAATTGACTAGAAAAAAGAAAGCTGGTCTGAAATTGACTAGGAAAAAAAAGTTGGTCTGAAATTGACTAGGAAAAAAAAAAGTTGGTCTGAAATTGACTAAGAAAAAAAAATTGGTCTAAAATTAACTTAGGAAAAAAAAACATTTTTTTAGCTAGCTCAAATGCTCAAATGTGGACTTTTAGCGTTTGAGCTAGCTCAAATCCCACATTTGAGCATTTGAGCGCGCTCAAAAAACCCAGCAATTTTGAGCAGTCTGCTCAAAAGCTAAAAATCATTTTAAGTGCAGTGTTTTTTATTATTTTTTTTATTAATTTTTTAACCACTTCAAATAAGCACTTATTGTTAATTATGGTAATAAATAACTTTAGGAGCATTGATAAGTATCTAAAATAGTAATAAGAAAGTATTTTTTATAACAGAAGTACTATAAAAGTATATAAATAGAAGTTTTATTAAGGAAAAATCCTATATAAATGTAAGTTATTATTAAGCAGAAAGTAAAAAAAGCAGTAATGACTAAGAAAGATTATATAAAAAAGGAAAAGGATTCTTTATGTACAAAAAAAAAATTAGTGTTTGTCACCAATATTCTATATAAATGGAAAGAAAGTGTAAATATTTCCAAATATATAAAAAAAGCATGTAATTACTATTACATAAAACAAAATTAGTCAACATTACTAAATATATCAAAAAGAAATATGTAAGCACTATTACATAAGACAAAATGAGTCAGCATAAATATAATTTGCATATAACTTTCCAATAGTATGAAAAAATATATAAAGAGTATACTTTTTTTATAAGCTTTACTGCATTTTATTCTTCTCTTTTCTGCCTATTGGCAATACCTCCAGTTCGTATTCCCTTTTTACTTTTGCTCTGGCCTATTTTGGAGTCCTATAAAACTCTTGTTGAGTAAGTGTTTATAATATTTTTTTTTATAAAATACTAAAATTTTACTATAGTTACCTTGATAAGTTCTATGTTTTTGAAGATCTCTCAGTTGAAAGGCTTTGCTTTGGTAATCATGTGATGGGGCATACATTTGATCGTAATGGCTACCACTAGGTTTGTCTTAAAAAGTCCAAGTGTGGTAATAGTGGTCCCAAAACCATATCATACCTAAAAGGATCATTCTTTGCAGAGTATAAGTCTGATCTTCGTAGTGTGTTTTTGGTTCTTTACTGCTGGCTTATCTTGTCCTACTATTGCTGGTATCCTTGATAATATCTATATGCTTTTGGAATCAGATTTGAAAACAGAAGATGTTGTCATTGGTAAGTAATTACTTAGCTATAATATATATATATACTAATGCGTAATTCTTTTAGGTGGAAAAGACAAAGATGGCAATAGAATCATTGTGGAAATTGACAAAATGTAATGGTGTGTCCATTACAGATGTTATCCAACCTGCAACTTGGTTGATCGCCATGCAGTATCTATATACCATATTAATAGACGTAGCATGCAACAACTCATATGGTGCATGGTTGGATAAGGATATTAGGATTACGTATAGCTTAGATGGAATTTGTAGATTGTAGATTATAGACGCCTTAGCTATTACCCTCTAATATCTGACATATATATAAAGTAGGATTTCTGGATACAGGAATCCTTATCATTTATACCCTTATATAACCGGTTCTACCTTCGGGTTATTGTCTACATTGTCTGACTCACAGCAACGTACATGATTGTAAGTATCCTCTGGTCTGCACTGTTATACAAAAGCAAGTTTGGCAAGCATAAAGGTGGTAAAAGACATAAGGTCGAAGGTGTTTGGGTAGTTGAAGGGGTAGAAAGAACACTATAACGAAAGGTGTTCCTTTTTACAGTTCCAAATCGCAAAGCTACTACTCTGAAGGCTATTATTGACAAGCATGTAAAAGATGGTATGTATTTAATATAATATTTCTACATTAGCTAATAGAATAGTAGGCTTTCATATTATAGTTGACTGCTGGAAAGGCTATATTGGTATTGATAGCAATTCTGATCATGACCTTATTGTTGAAAGGGTTAATCATGAGTATAACTTTGTTAACTCTGAAACTGGAGCCTGTACCAATACTATTGAAGGTAAGATTATATAGTATCTAATTCATATATACTAACACTTACTATAGGTACCTGGAATGGAGTTAAAGTGGGTGTTCCAGCTCGTCATCATACTCGTCGCCTTATGTTTTAGAAGCTTATGGAGTTCATTTGGCATCGTAAATATAGTGGTGATTTATAGCAAAATCTTTTGCATTGCCTTAGTGAAGTAGAATTCTCTAAGGCTAAACCTGGAGCTGAAGAGCCTCGTTTATACCTTACAGAGGTTATTGAAGAGGCAGTAGACACAGAAGAGGTTTTAAAGGAGGATGATGCCTTTGAGCCTAGTAATGATAAGGAAATTTTAGATAATAAAAGTAAGTTTTTCTAATCTTTATTAGTATTTTCCTCTTTTTTACTAATTTACAGCTACTATAGATGATCAGGATTATCAGGAGCCTTCTTCATCACGTGGTACAAAACGCAGAAGGCTTTAAAATGTGTTTTTTAGCTTAGAAGCTTTTTTTTAAGTTTTTATAAATTTTTATATATTTTATATATATTTTATACAGCGTTTCATATTTTTTTCTCACGCACTATTCTATTTATAGCTTTGTGTTTATATTCATTAAAACCAGCAAAATTCAGGCTATTTAGCAATAATACGTATATAACACTACAATGTATAATAAATACTTTATAAGCAATAGAGGGTTTTAGGACTTCGTAAAATTGAATTTTGTGATGTTACCTACTATATACAATGAGATACCTGACTTTGAAAAGGCAAGGCTGTGCTGGTACGAATAAAGCAGGATCAGTTGCACAGACGAGGCTCATCTACTAAAAGCACAATCACAGCTGCCATGCTGTTTTTTGGCTTTGTCCTTTTTTTATTCCCATTTTTTATGAATTCAACATATCCAGCTATGCTAAAGCTCTTAATCAAAATCTTCTTGGCTACAAAGCTCTTTTGGAGCACAGAATTTATAGACAGTTCGCTGAGAGAGAACCAAGAAAGATGTTTAATTTAGATAACATTCCAGACAGAAAGTGTCTCAAAAAGTTTCACTTTACTAAGGCACAGGTACATAAAACAGAAGCCATGAAGTACTTACCAACTTATATAGTTTTTCAAATATAAATTAATCCGCCATATCAATAGATCAGAACAATAATTAGAGCGATGGAGCTACCACCATCTCTTACTTTCAACGAAGAAACCATTCGTGCTCATTTTTGGGTCCCTACTGAAGAAGCAATTGCCATTTGTCTGCGTCGGCTTGTGTACCCACAACGCTACTGCGATATGAACGACTTGTTTGATCGATCTGAAGCTGCACTGTGCATCATCTTCAATGGTGTCATTGATTACCTTTATGACAAGTATGCTGCATTGTTGGAATTTGCCAAGTGTCAATTCATACCACACAAGCTTCATCGGTTTGCAAATGCTATTCATGACAAAGGTAGCACTCCATATAAAGAAAGGTGCTTATGATCCATTAAAGTATAACTAGTAGTTGTATTTCTCTATATAGGAGCGCCACTTGATAATTGCATCGGCTTTCTCGATGGTACTGTTAGAGGTATTTGCAGACCAATCGAGGACCAGAAGCTATTGTATAATGGGCACAAAGTAAGTATACAACTGGAACTGATGTTTCGACAGCGTGATGTTGTTAACAGTGCAGATGTGTGTGTAATTATTTATGTATAGCATAAGCATGCACTGAAGTTCCAAGCTCTTACCACACCTGATGGTATCACTGCATGTCTTTATGGCCCAGTTTGCGGTTCTCACCATGATGGATATCTCCTAACTGAATCTCGTCTGCTCGAGCGTTTTGAAAACATACTAAATCTCGATAATGGATCATGGTTCATAGTATATGGTGATCTGGCATACTGTCGACACCAAAATCTGGGTTCTCTCCACCGTGTCCCTCGAGGTATTTAATTTTATAAATGTGCAATAAGCATGTTATGTTTCAATACTTAAACGCCCACTGTAGATGATCGTACTAGCCCAGAATCCATTTGGAACCAACAGATGTCAAAGATCAGAATCTCGGTTGAATGGGAATTCGGAAGGACACTTAACCTTTTTGGATTTGTTGACTATGCAAAAAACCAAAAGATATTGTTGAGCCCAGTTGGGATGTATTACCCGATTGCAGTCTTGTTCAAAAACATCAAAGTATGTTTGGGGGACGGGCAATCTGTAAAATACTTCTGCATCCGACCTCCTACCCTAGAAGAATATCAGTGTGCTGCTAACGAAGCATTTCGACAGCGTAATAATTAATTCTGATATGATTACTTATATCGGTACATATACTCAAATATTTATACTTATACTTAGGGTGCTCTCATTTTGCTCCGAACAGAGAGACGAAAATGGATTCAAACTATTTCAAAGTCCTCTCCGGTCAGATCATCCAAAAAGGTGCACCGAACAGAGAGATTTTCCTTTTCTGTACATCAACCAAATCGATGAACGAATATGCGATTTTTTCTCTTTTCCTTAAGCATTGACGCGCCCGATTGCATATAAAAGGTGCAGAGCGACGATAATGTTGATTAAAAGTTATTTTTATCTATCTCTTTGAACTTTTTGTGATCTTTAACATGCGTAACAACAACACCAATGCCACCTTCAACATTGTGATGTGGAATCCCCGTCAGGAACAGCAAGAGCAGCAGCAACAACCTCAACCTCAGCAGCAGCAACAGCCTGCAGAGGCATTACCATCGACAAGCACTTCTGCTTTCGCTGCAAGAGCACCCAATCGCAGATGGGAAGATGGTCATGTCGAAGCATTGATAGATGCTGTCAGTGCTAGGTATGACACACTTATAAGCATGATCGAAACGCGAGCCAAGGGAGCCATCTGGGACCAGATCGAACAGGTGTATACCCAAACCGATCCTGTGGGCCGCTCAAAGGAAGCCTTGCAAAAGAAGTGGGGTGACTTGGTAGACATCTACCGCGATGTCCGGACCGTGGTGCAAGACCAATCTGGCGAGAATGGCCCTCCTGGTCAATAACGATGGGAATATTATGATGCCATGGATAGCATTGTCGGCAGCGATCCAGCAATTGTTCCACCGGCCACCATGAACTCCATCAGTGGCCTTGTTCGAAACAGACAACGCAACGACGAGGATGGAGTTAATGAGCGGCCAGCACAAAGACGCCGAACCACCGCGTTCCAAGAGCAGGTCCTCGAAAATGCTAACCAGCAGATGGATCGCCTGATAGCCAGTATTGGCGAGTCTTTCCGTCGGTTTGAGGAGGCCGAGGATCGTCGTGCACGAGATTTTGAGGCAGCGGAAAACCGACACCATTCGGAGTACCTTCAGACACTGAGGGAACTTTTTGGTCGCCCTGGCAACAGTGGTGGACCAAACAATGGAAGCACAAGCGGTACTGAAGCAGAGCAAGCCGATAATCATGATGATCAATACAGGATTTTGCACGTAATACCGCCGATGGCGGTGGTATTTTATATACTTTGGCAGTGAATTTTTGCAACTTTGGCAGGCAGATTTTGTAGGTTTGGGAGAGACAATTTTTCGTGATCGGGCGGGGTTATCCACCTTCGGGCTGCTAGATTATTCACTTGTGGGCATCGAGTTTTTCGTTTTTGAAATTCATCTGTGGGTGAACCATTTTCCATATACAAACGCCACTTTTTGATCTTTGATCCCACATGTTATTCACATTCGATGGCATGTGTTCATTCACATTAAACAATGTGCATTATTCAATCTCGGTGCATCAGCTATTCATAATTGGCACGCCAAGTTTCATCATTGGAAAACATATTCATCACTAAGCGCTGCAGTTCACCATTGGAATCTCGGTTTTTCTCTCGTCGCTAACCAAATGTTGCCAATGGCTAATACTATAATTCACATCTATAACAGGCCCTTTCTGCTTCTCAGGCAAAGTTGCACTTGTAGTGTTCCGAGGAAAAGGATTGTACCTTCGTAGCCTAAAATATATGTGATACATATTGTCTTTTGAGTGTATTTCTTTTACCAACGTTTTCTTTTGGTTTATCATGGGTCGTGTTAGGCTTGTCCAAGCTAAAAAGCCTTTGCCTACCAGGAAGCGCACATCGAAGCTAGTTCCACCTCCAACGTCGCAAGAATTGAAAGAGACTTTAAGAGGCCTAAAGTCGTTAACGGATGGAGTCACTTGCTTACAAAAAGAATTGATGCCAAATGAATACGATATCAGTGTCTTAACAGCGCAATTAAGGCGTCTTCATCTCCATCTTCACCTAGAGCCCACAAACTGTAAACAGCATGTTAGCAAGAATGGCATAAAAATGCCTAACTCCCAATCGAGCCTGGTCAACGACGAATGGAAAGAACCATCTATACCGGAGCTTCCATCTGGTGTCACAAGATTGTAAACTGATATTTAGAAAGTCAAGATACTATGCGATGGTATTTAAAGCAACTTAAGCTATTTCTGAGAGCATTACAATTCCAAAGACCCTTTCATAAAAATGTATAATTGTTTATTAAGATGTCAGTAATAAAGAGCAGCATCTCAAAACTATCGTTAAAAAATGACCCCTTGTACTACATCTCAAGGTTTTTCAACAGGTGTTCATACCGCGCTCTATAAATATAAAGTACTTACCTTTCTTCTCAAAGATTTTAAATATTCGCTGTGAGTTATGAAGACACGTTCTCAAAGAGCATTGACTCGCAATGCCACTAGGACAGCTCAAAGACAGCCTGTCACTCGACAACCTAGACGATCATCTAGACTTGCAGAAGCTATGACGAAACTGAGTATGGAAGACAAACAGGCTCCAGGTATATCAACTGCTTGAAGCTCTGTCCAAAGCTTACTAAGTTCTGGGTATGTAGTTGATACACCTGATATTCCAGACGAAGATACAGACATGGAAGAAACAATCGAGTTTATTCATGACGAAGAACTCTATCATGTTCACTTTCCAATTGATCCAGCTCGTCTGAACCAACCAGGCGATGATGTAGACGACGATACTGATGACGACAACGACAACGACAACGACATGAACAATGGAATGATAATCGAAGACAGTGATGATGAGCACCAACTTTTTTCGATTGCCCCGATAGCACCGCCGATTGCTTCCGCCGAAAATAACAGCTCTGTCAGGAACGCCGTAAGACAAATAGCAAGAATAAATGCCCCGGCAAATCCCCGCCGAAAAAATACCAGACATTCGTCAGATATTATGAGCCAGTCGTTGATACTTAAGCTTGCAGGATTCTCCAACCACTCTGTTGGTGAACTTTTGGGTGTACCCGAAGAAACTGTCCGGGATCATAGCAAGAGATTTGACACTCGAGGAGGTGAAGCGACTCCAATCAGTAACAAACGTCCCGAGCCAGTACGAAAAATTACTGAAGAAGGAAGTGATTTCCTTCTCGACATGGTCAAGAAAACAAACACTGTGACCTTAACTCAAATCCAGCATCTCTATTATCAGCAGTTTCAGGTGTTGTTGGCTCCCTCAACGTTCTACCGACATCTCGTTCATAAGTGTAGAATCACAATCAAACGCGCTCATCCGTACCCAGAGCGCCGTACCGATGAAGATACCAAGGATATGAGACGAAATTTCATCCTTAACAACATCATACACGGCAATGTCGATTACAAGCGCAACTGTGTATTTGTCGATGAAGCATCTGTAATGGCAAACATGCGTCGCAACTATGCATGGGCACCAGTGAATCAACCAGCACATGTTGTAGTTCCTCAAATGTATGCCCGTTCCCGATCAATGCTTGCAGCGATTTCCCACTTTGGAATCGTCGAAGTTTGTACAAAGATCAATCAAAGGGGCCAAGGAGGAGGAACAAAAACCCGTGACTTTTACGCTTTCGTAAACCTGGTGATGGACAAACTGGACGAACGAGGCCTGAAGGAGAAGGACTGGTATATTGTGTGTGATAATGCACCTATCCACACTGCACAATTTGTCCAGAAGAGGGTATCGGATCGTGGGTACACATTGATCTTCTTACCGAGATATTCCCCGGTACTCAATCCCATCGAGCTGTTTTTCTCGAAGGTAAAGCTGCTTTTCCGGCATGTCTCGTTAGAGGCTCAGCTTGAACAGACAATAGAAAGCCAGTCGAATGATTTGGAAGATCGTCTGACGAAGGCAATGGCAAAGGTCACTGCCAGTGACTATACCGGCTGGATCAAGCATTCAATGTCTTATTTTAAGCGCTGTCTTGACCGAGAAGACTATCTTTAATCCCTTTGCCGAAGATCCTTTTCTTGATTTCTTTCTGTCAATGCTCTGTCTATTCTACTTCCTGTTATCATTCATCCCATGTCAATTCCTTATATTGAATGTCTAGTAGCATACACACATTTACATGCCTAAATCTAAACGTTTTTATAATGGAATAAGTATGTGTGAAGGAAAGCAAAAAGCTGAATGGGTTACAGAAAGATACGCTTAGGGTTGGGTCGTATTCGAAGAAGGACGGAAGCGAAAAAGATCAGCGTGTTCGCAGTCGTGGCAGCATCTAAAGCGACCAATGATGCAAGTTCTGATGATTTCAGCAGTAGTTTCGCGTAAGGTCGAGTCAAGGCGATTAAAGATAGCCTTCTTTAAACTCGCTGGGGTATCAGATACTTTGCGATCACACTTCAGCTCCACATAATCGAATAGCATATCGACAGGGTTGAGAGAGAAAGTATAGCGCGGCAAGAAGATCGCTCTATGACCAGCTGCCTCAACTACCTGTGTTAGCATTTTTTTGGTCTCGCCTGGGGCATCGTCGAAGATGATGTCCCAGTTTTGGAGTTCATCTTCCTCCATCTTGACTAGAACTTGCCGTACAAACTTCTTGGCGTCGTCATCGGTGGTTTTACGGAATAATTTAAATTCCTGGCAAATCACCCCCTTTCGGTGGATGGCAGCCAGGTAGGCCATCTTGGTGACAATGGGCTTCTCCTTCATTTCCCGCGTCTTGACTTCCTTGCCTTCGGCTCTGGCTTTAGCAATTCTGCATTGCTTCTTGTCGTCATCACCATACTTTCGTTTGGGATTTGCGTCGTAGGCTGCTTCACCGACGAATACACAGCGTCTGGGGTTAACACCTTTATCAAATAATGTGTGTAGACAGTTTTTCTTGCTTGTTGTTGGCGTCTCTTCTATCGGCTGCTTCGGGAAGGTTTGATGGCGGCGCAACGAAATTCGAAAGTTTTTTTGCACATATGCTTTTAAATCTGCTCGGGTGATATCGTTGCCAAACATTTGCGAGAAATGTTGGTACACTTCATTGTGGGTTGCAATACTGTGCTCATCAACAAATCTGCAAACCCATTTATACATAGCATCAGTAAAGGTCGGAGGGTTCTTCTTCGTTGGACCGGTCTTTTTCTTTTCAAAAGTGCCGGTTTCTTCGAATGCTCGTGCTCGGCTGCGCAAAGTGTTGATGTTTATATTGTGATCTTCAGCAGTCAGAGTCAAACCCTTTCCTGCTAGCAGATCTTTCAAAGCAGCTTCAATGGCACCAGATTTTGGGCCGTTATACAGCTTTCTTTGCTTCCCCTTTTTGATCCGTGTTGGAGCAGCTGCAGGAGAATCATCAGCAGTAGAGGCAGTGTTCTGTGACACTACCTGTTGCTCAGGTGCTGCTGGTGGCTGTTCTAAAGATACAGCAGGTGTCGGTCCTTGCACGAGTTCCTCGGGAAGCGGAGTAGATGAAGAGTCATCATCGCTGCCCTCCATGTTTACATCACCTTCCCAGTCTACTTGACTGTAATCTGAATGGGCTATACGTGTCACTTAGTAAGTCACCATCGTATTAAACAATACTTTCAATAGACAACATACGGGAGCCTTGGTGTACTGCAGCTTCTGGACTCTCGTATGAAAGTGACGCCATACCTACTCCCGTGTCTTTCAAAAATAAGGTGGTACAACACTGGTTTTAGAAAGAATTTCATCTATACTACTTTTGCAGTACTCAGTTACCTCCATGATTTCTATCATTACTCATATTCAAATCACTGAAGGTGCGCACCATAGATGCGACTGTAGGAGCACTAGTATGCATGCCTACAAGGCCATCAGCAGCATCTCGCTCAGAAGCCGAGAGTTCGGTAGCAACACGAGGACGCTTTTCCCGCTGGATACTATCGATATCCATGTTCAAAGGTGGAGGCGGTGTCGGGAATGAGCACGTTTGTTTGTCTCAGTTGTCATTTTTTTTTTAAAAAAAAGGCGATGAAGAGAAAGAAGGAAGTTTATGTGCCTGTTTTACAAAGCGGAAATGTATCTAACATGTTTGTCATACACTCAAGCTGGTGTATTGCGAAGCGGTGAACGGTTCTCTAACTTTATCTGGCCAAAAATATATCACTCTTTCCTCGGAACACTACAAGTGCAACTTTGCCTGAGAAGCAGAAAGGGCCTGTTATAGATGTGAATTATAGTATTAGCCATTGGCAACATTTGGTTAGCGACGAGAGAAAAACCGAGATTCCAATGGTGAACTGCAGCGCTTAGTGATGAATATGTTTTCCAATGATGAAACTTGGCGTGCCAATTATGAATAGCTGATGCACCGAGATTGAATAATGCACATTGTTTAATGTGAATGAACACATGCCATCGAATGTGAATAACATGTGGGATCAAAGATCAAAAAGTGGCGTTTGTATATGGAAAATGGTTCACCCACAGATGAATTTCAAAAACGAAAAACTCGATGCCCACAAGTGAATAATCTAGCAGCCCGAAGGTGAATAACCCCGCCCGATCACGAAAAATTGTCTCTCCCAAACCTACAAAATCTGCCTGCCAAAGTTGCAAAAATTCACTGCCAAAGTATATAAAATACCACCGCCATCGGCGGTATTACGTGCAAAATCCTGTAAATGACTTTGTTTAACTTCTACTTAACTTTTTATAATGTTTGTTTTATTTTACTACAATCTACGACTGGCTTCATACAATTCATCTCTTAATCTATCGCGTACTATGACACCTTGCTGACGCAACGACGCAGTGTCTCCAGCACCGCGCTGGTGTCCTGAACCCATTACAGAAATGCGTCCCGTGCCTTCATCTTCTTCCATATTCAATGGAAAAAGTTCATTGGAATGAGGATCATGCCGTTCGATGCAGATATTGTGCAATATACAGCATGCGTATATTGCCAATGTCAATCGCACATGATCCTTAAGATAAAGGTAATGGCGCAGGAATCTCCAACGAGAAACAAGGCAACCGAAGGCTCGTTCAATAGCCATACGCATGGAAGAGTGGACGAAGTTGAACTTCTTCTCGGCAAGATCTGTTGCTGTCCGTGAATAGGGCACCATTATCGTGGGTCGTAGTGGATACGCAGAGTCTTTCAAGTACAAACAGCTTCATGTCAGTAATATTCATTAAAGCACAGAATGCTTGAAATGCTAACCGGCAAGGATATATGTTCCATTTGGGCACCATTGTTCAGTTTCGTTTATTAGCTTCGTATTGAGGGAGCTATTGGCAAACGTACGTGCATCATGGGTTCGACCTTATAGATTGATTTGAAAATACATTAGACTGAGTAATATATCGATATTATAATACGTAATTGACAATACCTGATTGACCAGCTTCTATGTATGAGAATCTCCCATCAGCAGTACAAACAGCAAGTAAGTTGATGGAATGGTGCAATTTACGATCCCAGAAGCGCTGTCCATTGCTAGCAGACTTGTGGATTACAATGAGTTTGCCATCCGTCGCTCCGATGGCTCCTTGTAATCTTCTGCCTGCATCGTTGGTGCTCGCCAGCCCAGTAGGTGCTGAAAACGCTTGGGCAGCTTGCTGTGCTTCTTCTGGTGTGCTTGGCCATCTGATCTGTTGCCGGTGAACGTCACAGATGGCATTTAGGAATTGCATCGTGAAGTTGTGATATGATCCTTGGCTCAAACCAAATTGCGTTTCGAACATGCAGTATCCAACATGAGTGTTTGCGAAACGCCACACCGCACAGCAGACTTGAATGTACACTGGGGTCATTCGAGGAGAGTCCGAGGCAAATGCTTCGTGCGTCGACAAGGTACTGATAAGCCATTCCAAAGTTGACTTCTTCATGCGATAATGCCATCTGTAACTGTCATAGCCATCGTCGTCATTCAGGTTTGGATGCGTCAATGTCCAGAATTGCGCACCATGCGTTCGGCTAACTTTTGCTGCACGAAAGTGGTGAGGTGAGCTTGCGAAAGCTGCAACAATGCTTGCATCAATAAAGCGGATAGCCTGTACTGATGGCGCAATAAGTTCTGTTAGCCGTTGCATAAATGCTGCTCGACGGCGTCTTCTTTCTGCAGCATTATTATGTCTGGGACGTTGGATCAGAATTGGCGGTGGAATGCTGTTGTTGTTCATAGTAAAGAAATGTTGGTAATAAAAAAATAGTAGAAGAAAATAGAGAGACAATGAGAAACAAGAGGCATATATTTTGTAATACTCTGATCGCATTTTAAAGCACAGAAGAAGTGACAGTTTCCTTTTATATCGATCCGAGCGAGTCTTCATGATGGTATTTCCACCGAGAAGCAGTTACCAAAGTAGGAGACATCCGTGAACCCTAATTTTGGAAGGTGGAATGGAAAAATTATTTCCCATCATCAATTTTGGAAATGGGGTTCTCTGTTCGGAGCATAATGAGAGCACCCTTATACTTATAAATTTATTTTATAACAACTACATATAAAGGTTTACTACTGTTGCTGAGGAGGATATAGTGCCTTGAAAATGTGTTGAATTGTGGCATCTTGCCTTGCCACAATGTTTTGCAAGTATGCAACTTGGGCTTCCAGGTTGCTAACCCTGTCTTGCATTGCCTTTGCCGTTTCCACATGTTTGCGATGAGTCTTGCGAAGTGCCGCAAGTTCCTCGATTTCCTGGGCAAGAGCGTTGCCAGCCAAGCTCTTTAGGTTACTCTTCTTTCTCCGAGGAGGAGGAGAAGGAATAGTGTTGCTACTGCTGCCCTCTTCATCATCTTGTCGGCGACGAACAAGCGAGGCAGCAATCATTCTCTTCTCTTTCCGGTCTTTGCGCTCCTGTTTCTCATTCTTTATCGCCTTCTCTCTGTTGACCTTCGCCTCTTGATGTTTCACCTATGCAATGGAATTGTTTTTACATGATTATGAGCAACATAAGATACAAATATTGTCAATGCCACACGTACCATTTGAGCGAGACTTATAAGCTTCTCTTCAAAGGCAGAAGGTTGAAGACCACCAAGGCCACTGGACGTTGCCAATTTCTTAAGGTACAGACCATCGTCATTCTTTAAGATATCGATCCGATCTCTGCAGTATCTTTCTGTGATTTCCTTATCTGTGATGAGACCTTGTTCAATGTGCTTCTTGGCACCTTCGTTGACTTTCGTAGTCAGTTCAATCCAGGCTGGTCCTACTTGCCCATGCTTTAGCGCGAAGGGCTGGATATCCAGAAAATGGTCCAAGATTAACTCGTCGAGTACTTCTGACCGAGTCATATTTTTTTTGTCTTGCTATTTTCTGCCGCTTTCTTCTGATTCTTCTTCTGTTTTTTCTTGCCCTTCTTGTTGGCCACCGCCGCATAGACTTTTGCAACTGGGGTCGCATCTTCATTATCAGAGGCAGAAACATCTTCAACAGGTACAAACTCTTGGATGTTGGCAGTAGCCTGTATTTATATACGAAGATGAGATAATTAATAAATGACAAGGTAATTTTATTTTGCATAAATTTAACATACCTCAGCAGTTATCTTGCTATTACGTGCTTGCTGTGCAGCGGCTTCTGCAACGGCTTCTGCAGCACACAGCATGTGAACATACTGTTCAGTTTCGTCAATAATCAAGAAGTTGTGATACATTTTCTGGAGAAATAAAGAAGTAAAGGATGTAGATAAAAAGAAGGCTGAGCTGTCTTTTTTATAGTGCAAGAAGGGGGCTGAGCTGTCAGGTAGGTTGGCAAAGAACAGAAGGAATTCTCATTGGACCGGTTAAACATCCCGTCATCCTTTTTCAGAATATCAATTTTACGAAATGCTTCGTAAAATTGCATAGCCTCACCCCAATTGAAGTAACACCAACTTCCTTTTGAAGGTTCGTAAAATTCAATTTTACGAAGTCCTAAAACCCTCTAATATCAAAATGTTGTCAGATATATTTTACATCAACTGTTTATTTTTATCAAAAATATAATGCTGACGATTTACACTTATAGGAACCAGAGTCGAAATCTTCTTTTGGCTTTGCAGCTGGACAATTACGTTTCTAAACACAGCTGCTATATCCCGCAGAGGTACGAGTCCCATAAGGACATGTATTTTGAACAAAAGGATGAGGCAAACAAATAGAAGAATGAAAATGACGATGACATGCTCCCTCCATCCAATCTCGAGGATGAACGCCTGGCAAAACGCCAGCATAGCACAGATTAATTGTCTTGGAATAAATGGCATTCTGTGCACAGACCATTTTTTTACTTTGTCTTTTCTTTTGTAATCAATTGATACACTACTCTGCAATCCAATATGCCATCCTATCGTCCATGCCATTGTAGTGAATGCAAGGGTGCCAAAAATCAGTTACTGCGCACCATTGTGAATCATATACTTCGAGATGAAGAGAGAGAGCTTAATATGCTGGTTAGCAATGGTATATAGCTATATACACAGAAAGCAGAACGGTGCTTCGATATCTTGCTTACTGAAGTTCTCTCCGTAGCTAACGAAGCTTCTGCTGTGAATGACAACAACATGTCTCTTACAGATAATGAGGATAACAACTACCAAATAGGAGTCGACGATGGTAAGCCATAAATTGTGATTGATGTATGCTTGAAGTTGCTAAAGCAAATTAGATCAAGACCAGGCCAGATGGATTGCTGACGATTTTCGCAACTTTCACGATGAACAACAGCAGCAGCAGCAGCAATCGATGCCAGAAGTACAGAGAACTCGTGATGCTGGAGGCTTTGCTGCCTTTGAGCAGGAGCATGTCCTGCAAACAGCTGAGGAAGCCGAAATGGAGATGTTTGAAGACGATGAAGACTTTCTTCCTCATGTAACTACAGTTGAAGAAGCTGCTCTCGAAAGTACGCTCAGTCTTAATTTATTCCGCGATACCCTTTCTAACATTTTTCTATATTAGACCATATGCCAATCACAGTAAAAAAAACGGGCTGTAGAGTGGTAGTACACCATGGGTACTTTTTGGTAAAGTGCCGTAAATAGGCGGTATATTTCCGTGAAATTGGGTTGGAACCATCTTTTACATGTTTTGAACAAGCATTTACCCTAAAGTTACCATGATTTTTCTGGTTTCCTGGTGGTAAATCTGAGTTTTCTTGTAAAACACTGTACATTCTAGGTATTTTCCTGTCTGTCGCCATCACATCCTATCCGGGTAATAACGATGCACCTTGCTTATACAATATGACAAAACGCATGTCATTTGGCTTTTATACGTATTGATGAAAATAAACTACTAGTTAGAAAAAAAAATACTAAACGCTATTAAGTATTCCGAGCTTAGGGAGTTCTCGCATCATATCCTCGTAGACGTAATGATATCGACTTTTATGGGTTGGAGATTCCAAAACACCTACTGGGCACTCGATTTCCGAAGCAGCGCATACATAATATTTGCCATTTGTCGAACCAACTGTACTCTTGCCATAGGGATAGCCGTAATTTGATAATTCCATGCCCTTAGCTATATGTAGCAGACAAAGGGTTCTTTTCATTCCTAGTAAAGAATGCACTGTCAGCTCAGGGAGTTACACTTATCATATCCTTGGTATTTGAGTATTTAGTTACCCATATACTTGTGGGAAAAGAATAAGATGGCTTCACCAAAGAACGTTCGCCATTCAAGGTTACCGACTGATGAAAAGTCATTTGCGTCTAAATCCACAGGTAGCGATGCCTTCACATATGTACCGTGTGCTTTATCTGATCCAAGGGGCAATGCGCAATCGAAGGTCGTGTCACCGAGCAGTAAGCGCTTTCCAATAACTATATTAGTGTTCAAACTAGGCAACGAAGAGGCTTTGACTTTTTTCTGGCGAGCCCAAAAATTCCATAGATAGTACATCAAATTATACTCTTCGTCGTAATTGTAAGTGGAAGCTTTATCTGAGAAGTGAGGCCCCCAAATTTCTGGTGCTCCGGCACGAGATGAGTCCTCACAATCCATGTTCTTTTTCGGAAGAACCTTTTTCGTGTGCAATGTTCGTTCGTAAAAACGTCGGGATGCCATCAACATCAGTTCATTAGCGGCATTCGGTCCTGGGTCCTTTGTCGACTTTATCCGTCTGTCGTAAAGCCCAACAGCTCTCTCCATACAACGCGCGCTTATTCCCTTCAGTGGTCCCAATTGTCTTAACATTTCGGGGACGTGTCGGAGATAGTGGAAGTTGACTGTGTATACGTTGCCAGGCAGACTAGTACGGGCAAAATTATGCCAGACCTGAAAAAGGCTGTTGTCAGCTAGTTATTAGTAACACGATTCACTACTCTGCCTCCATTTTACCTTTCAACCGTTGTGATCTGATCATTTGTCAATTCCCAAGATAGCGAGATCGCACATGCTTTCGCGAGACAAGTAAGAGCATATATTGCGTCCACATTGCAACCTTTCGATTTGAGCTGGTCGACGACGATCGTTGGAATGACATATATTAGCAAACTAATATAGTCGACACCTCTCGCATCCCTTGGGCAAGATATAGCATCTGTAATAATAAGTAACTACTGGATACTGAGGAAGGACCTGAACTGTACATACCAACGATTTTCCCGTCAAACGTCTCTGGCCAATTTGCTTGAGAAGCCATGATTGCGTTGCTAATGGCTCTTTGCTCGGCTTTTGTCAGGAGAAATGGTGTTTTAAAGATAGGATTTGTCAGCATCGCCCAAACATGCGGTCCAAGATTTGATCCATAAAGATGTAACTCATCAAGACCATAAAAAAAAGGGCCATAAAAGGAAGACAGCTGCGCAAATGGGCTTGGTGATTTTATATTATGATCCTGGGTATATGAATCAGTATGCAATTAGCTTATAGAAAATTAGAACCACAGTACCGGATCACCATTTTTGTAGTGTTCCTTGGTGCGCTGGGGATCGAGAGCTTCTGTACCAGCGTAATATCGACCATAGCCAAGCTTTGACTTGTCAGTGGGTGTTTGATCACTATGCCGAGCGCTTGATTTCGGGCTTTCCAAACGGACTGATGGTATCAAACATACTCGGCAGCCAAATGTGGACTGATGGCCACCGTGATGTGCGAGAGAAGCGATCCCTGGGATGTCACCTGTAGCCAAAACAAGGTGGGCTTTCAGTGATCGAATATTTCCATCATCACATTGTACGTCAATTCCTTCCGACTCGAGTTTGAGAAACTCCTGTATGAGTGGTACAAGGAACCAGTCCAAGTTACCACCCTTTGACGATGCTGGTATAATACAAACTTGCATCATATTCTTATCCTTGTATCTGATGTAATAGAATTAGCAATTCATGATAAACCTATAAAATACATATTCTGTCGCAGCCAAACCTTACCTTTCGTCGGCAGGGATGTTCAAGATCACTACGTGAACTATTGTCATGGATACGGAACTATGTATAAATGGTCGGAAGCCATCCACATAAAGAGCGACTGCAATATCGCTCATTCCCCACTCTTGCATTCCTTTTAAAGCATTTCCGTCGAAAATATCGCAGAACATATCTGACTTTTGTTGGGTTTCTGCTGGATGGTGTAACATTTTCCTTGTATTTTTATTGGCCATGAACGTGGCGAGTTGATCGGCAAGCGGAAGATACTTCATCTGGGCGAAAGGTTCTTTCCTGGATTCGTTTCGATATCGTGGGGTCCCGCAATTCTTATTCGGACATTTCGTTATATCATCGTGTAAATATAGATAACATCCGCTGGGGCAAATGTCAAACTCTTTCATCTGGACTGGGTATAGAGACACAAGGAGATTCTCAGCCAGATAAGGTGAAAGAATACTGTAAAAGTTGACATTATCCGATGCATCTGCACTTGGCACCCAATCAATTAGTATTCTTATATTGTTGTTCGCGAGGATGCATACCATAGTCTGACTCAACCAATGTCATAGATTCGTTTGTGAGTGCTACTATCTTTTCGTAAGCGGCGTCAGGTATGTTGAATTCGTTAATGATGTGTAAGAGCCGTAGGCTCAATTGTTCAGATGGATCAAGCGGCCGCGCCATTTGATCGCTTAGATTAAATAGCATTGTATTGTTTGATGTGGCCGTCACGTTTACATTAGTGCTTGTCGTTTGATCTGCGGTGGTATTGTCCATATCCTCAAGTCCACGAATATAATCAAGAGGATCGTCGTCATCGTCGCCGTAATCAGGGTCAAAAAAATCATAGTTGTTCTGATCCAAGTCATGACGATCTTGAGAACAATTGTCAGTGAACGCAAATTGACTTGGAGCCTGCTCTTTGGAGCGGGTTTTGCGTACTTTCTTCTGAACTCTATTTTGCCGGCGCTTATGGATTGGAATTTCGGCGTGTAGTGGACGTGATTGTATGCCAACATTCTGCGCTGCAGGCTTCAAGTACGTTTTTTCATAGCAGCGCAGTCTATGACTTTTGTAATTTCGACGAGAAAACGAACCTTTACAACAGGGGCATATGGCCATGAGGAACACGTTCAATGATAAAAAAAAAGCGCATGATTCTGTCACACCTGAACAGCGTGGTCAGGCTGTGACTGTGTCCATGGCAGTGACAAAAGATATTTCTTTTACTTTCCACATCATTCACCACCACCATGCCAAGGGGTTCAAGTTCGAGTAAAACTACCAATTTAAGTCACGAAGTAACGGAACTTCGTCGACAAGTGACAGCTTTGACCGGCGACGTTGAAAACATGAGTGGAAGGGTAGAAGAGATTCTCGAATTAGTGAAACGATTCGAATTAGTTCTCGACTTGAACATGCGGTCCATGGATGGGAATCAACAGAAACTGGTGTCAGCAATGGAAATTCTTAGCGATTCTACTAATGCACCAGTAGAACAGCAACCTCGCGCCACCTCGTCTGGGCTGACAGATTCTGTATCCAAGATAGCGGCGAAAATGATACCACATCCGTTCACACGAGTTACAGCTGAAGGAAAACGAAAAAAGAAGCGACTTGACGTGAAGAAGGAACATATTCTGAATCTGGTGATAAAAAAGCGGCGGAGAACGTGGATGATGATAAGGCTGAATCGTTTTACAACACCATGAAAACCGAGCGAGCATTAGCGTTGACAAATCTAGCAACGTCTCTTGGCTTGACAGTATCTACGAAGAAGAGCATGCCTGAAAAGAAAGCAGGTGCTAAAGAGAAGTCAGGCAGTAATGGACCGAAAAGTGGATCAGACGGGGATGAGCCCGACAGCGATGAGTCAGGCAACGATGATTCCAGCAACGATGAGTCAGGTAACGGTGAGTCCGACAGTAGTGAATCGGATCCAGATAGCGATGAAGAAGTCAAGGATTTGGTCGAAGTAAAGATGACCTGGATTGGCGTGCCAGAACCCTCGCGTAATGTGACGCTGAAAGGATTTGAACAATCGGTTATCGACCGTATTGCTATTGACCTATCATGCTGTGAAGAGCACTGGGCTTCTGAGCATATGTTGAGTGAAGCCTGGAACAACAAAAAAAAGTTCAAGATCAATTCAAATGCGGATTCTCGTCGTACTAGCAGGTATTTTGCGGCTTCGCATGTTCAAGTAATAGATGACCTTATCCTCTTTATAGTTTCAGCTACAGCGATTTTCTAAAGGATGGCAATGATCTTCTTGGCCTACTGTAAGTAAATAACTAAGAACGTATGTTAAATCAAGTATAAGGACTAATAGCACTTTGATAGGAATAGAGATGAAAGTATGGCACCGTCAGTCCTTCAAAACAATACCAATATGACGCTTTAACTAATGACTTAAGCAATGTTCAAAATGTCGTCTTTTATATCATTGTTAGTTTAGCTTTTGAATAAAAACAGTTGTAATTCGTCGTTTAATCAGATACTGCCCATAGCTAGCTATGGATATAATAGCTTCCTGTTATATATGGGAGCTGTAGAATACACCTATACACTTTCGTGTACTTTCAGGTGGATCTGTGTACTTACTCGTACTCTTATATAGGTAAATCCCTGTACTTCCTGGTTAACCCTTGTTCTGTACTTTCCCGGTAAGTGGTATTTTTTCACCGGGAAAGTACAGAACTCGAGAGTACACTAAACTACAAGGATTTCACAGCCCATTTTTTTTACTGTGAATCCAAAATTTGCTCTACTTCATTGCCTACTTCGTTCGCTTTTCCACTTGCTCTCGCTCACTGACAAGGCTGCAACGACGCTGCTCTATTTCTTCAACATGGTATTACCACTGTTCAGCAGCGATGCCAGTATCGCTGTTACACCATCTACCGTGAAGAAAGCGACTGGCCTTGATGAGTACTCGAGCCAGGTCAAGCGCATTGTTGTCTGTCCTGAATGCCATAAGCTTTATGATATGAATCGCGAACAGATTCCAGCTACATGCGATTATGTTCAATACCTGGATCATCCAAGGGCAAACCATCGCCAACGTTGTGGACATTCTCTGTTTAAGAATGCGTGCAAGCAGCGGCCATACAAGGAATATGCCTACAATCGCCTTAAGGCACATATCAAGCACTTGTTTGCGCGTGAAGGCTTTGAGAAAAGCATTAATCTGTGGCGTAACTGCCAAGTAGAGCCGAATACCTACTCAGACGTATATGATGGAAAGATGTGGCATGGAATTCCCGACCCTGATGACAATTCTTACAGCTATGTTCAGTACCACACCCGAGCGCTTCTTCTCACACTAAATGTGGATTGGTTTAACCCGTTCGAGAACTCAGTGTATTCATGCGGTGCTATGTATCTGACGATCAACAACCTTTTATGTACAGAGCGTTTCAAGAAGGAGAATGTCATTATCATTGGTATCATGCCCGGGCCAAAAGAGCCATCCACTTTCGAGATTAATAACTATCTCAAGTCTCTTGTTGACGAGCTGGAAGAGTTGTATCAGAATGGGGTGGAGGCTCCGACCGACGATCCAGAACTTACAAAAGATCATGCACGAGCAGCGTTGTTGAATGTCGCTTGCGATATACCTGCAGCAAGAAAGGTGTGTGGTTTCCTGGGTCATATGGGTCGCCATGGTTGTAACAAGTGCGATCGGATACTTGAAACTATTGGTCGCAGTGTGCAGTATTCCAGTTTCTCCGCCATATATCCACAACCAACGCCAGAAGAAAATCGGGCTGCCGCTGCTCGATGGCTTGAAGCAACCACCAAGTCCAGCCAGAAAGACGTGGAGAAGCAGTTTGGGGTATGATGATCACAGCTCCACCAACTAATGTACTTTGACCTGGTTAACGGCACAATCATCAATCCTATGCACAACTTGTTGCTCGGGACGACGGAGTATATGATGAAGATCTGGATTGAGAATGGTGATCTTACCAACGTGGATATGCAGGTTATAAAATTGAAGGCAGAGTGCATTATAGTCCCTCCAAATTTCGATATCTTGAAGACACAGAACATTTCGTCCTCTGGATTCTCATATATGAAGACAGCCGACTGGAAAAGCTGGTGCTTGATATATTTGCCATTTTTGCTCAGTGGATTGCTTGAAGAAGCGAAGTTTGACAACTGGATGAGCTTTGTCAATGCCTGTCGGTTGTTATTCAAGCCTACATTGACTGAATCAGAGGTCGACAAAGCTCATATATTGCTGCTCGATTTCTGCACAAGGTTCGAGGATCTTTATAGCGATGACAATGTTACTCCAAACATGCATATGCACATCCACCTTCACAGCACCATCTGCGCGTTCGGCCCGATATATGCTTATTGGCTTTTTAGCTTCGAGCGCTATAATGGTATGCTTGGGAGGATCCAAACCAACCGCAAAGATTCCTTCGAAGTAACCTTCATGAGACGATTCCTTGAAATTACGCTCTTTACAAACTATATCAACTCGCCAAAGGCTAAGGCTCTTCTCAATATTCAGCAGAGAGAGTTCCTAACAGCCGTGGTGAACACTCCACCTTCCTCCACCATCACTGCTCACCTAAATTCGGCCGACGCCTTCAACATCGACAAGTTCACGCTAAACTTTACACAAATCCGTGCCTCAACTGGTTCTGAAGTACTCCCTCTGGGCACAATTACAAGCACTGCGCAAAATTAGAAGTATCTGTAACTTTCAAAGGTTACAGAAAGTTACAGATAGTTGCAGTAGGGATGGGGCCCGTGAGAATGTACGGGGACCCCGAAATTTTATCGCGATGGATGTTGATTAGAGTACAAAAATAGACAATGTCAATATCGGCAGCAGTATTCCGAAGTGTAACGTTCAAAAGTGCAACCAAAAAAGCAAACGGCTGAACCTAGTTTGGGCAGGAGCACTGTATTTTCTGTGCAACAAGAAGACTGCTTGGAAATTGTCGGCAGGGCAAGAGCAGAATGATCATTTATCTTTAGCTTGCTTAGAAATAAAAAATACATTGAGAGAAAAATGCAGTATGCTGCGTTGTAGTATAAAAAGGTAGCTGATTTTTAAGCAATGGCGTTGGAAAAATGGTTGTAATGAAATTAATTCTTCAATGGCAAGACAATCACATGGGTAATTCTTAAGTTAATGTTGTAGATATAAAGTCAACCGTTCTTAGAATGCCAAGGACGCACATATGCTTAAACTTCTAGACGCGTCCTTGAAATGAAAAAGTGTCATGCAACTCTATATTATGCAGCTTACTATTTTTACCGACAGTCTGAATGTAGGACAGCATCCAAAACGGGCAATCTATTGTATTGAAAAACGTGATAGTAATGCGTATTAAACTGACGTCTAAGGGATCAAGCAATGCCGCCAAGAGGGAAAGATACACAGCCAAGAGGATGACGGATGGCCAAGAGAAAGACATGCTGCCAAGGAAACATGTTCCTAGCGTACATGTATTTGTAGGGACGTTTTGTTTATGTGAAAAGATATAAAAGCAGAATAAGAAGGCTGCCAGAAAAATCTACATTAACACCTCCTTTACAACACCCACCCATATCATCGATGCCGGGACAACCTACTTACCTATGTGTGTGTACACGCTGCACCGGCAGAAATCGGCCAGGGAGATATGTGACAGACGAAGTATACCGCGCTCACTTTGAGCAACAAGTTGCTCGAAGACTCAGACGTTGTAAGTCGAAAAAATGGCATAATGGAATTGATGATATTAACAGTTGTATAGTCACCCCACCTACTACCACTGCTGCCAGCCATCAGACCGAAGATCAATCCGAACCAATGGCTATCGATGACGAAGTTGACAACGATGGTAGGTCTGCAACATATCACTGAAAGATAGCTTACTGATGAAAAATAGAAGCTTTGCCTGGAAACTGGGATGTAGGTACAGCAGAGCCTACCCTGGAGCCGCTACTGCAAGAGTCATTCGACGATCCGATCAACCAGGATCAAACCGAAATGAATGAGAACATGGAGAACCAGTTCGATTCTTTGCTGAACGGCGATGAAGGCGATGACCAAGGTTGGTTAAGAAGATGCTAAACAAAAAAGCCGGTCGTTAATAAGAAAATATCAGATATGTCCGTTGACAGCCCAGCTACTATGGTAGCCCTACGCCTAATTGATATGATCCCACAGCCATACCTTTTCGTCTTCATGTTCATCGTTCTCTTCCAGCTCCATTACCTCTCGGAACGAACGACCGCCATCCTGATCACCTTCATCGTGACCTTGCTTGCCACCCTTCCCATCCCTGAAAGGTTCAACTTCCCTGAAACCTTGGCCACCATCCGCCACTATGTGGGCTTCGATCAATTGACGGATACACTTACCATGTATGTCGTTTGCTCCAAGTGCCACGCCATATATCTCCCGGAACGTGCTCGAGATACATGCACTACCACGGCTTTGAATGGAAACGTATGCGGAAATGCCCTGTTCAAGATATCGACTGTCGGTGGGCGTCGTGTTCATGGGGCTCCACTTAAGCAGTACGCATACTACAAGCTAGGGCACAGCCTCAAAAGGCTTTTCACGCGCAACGGCTTTGAGGACAAGATCATCGAATGGAGACAGGATCTCTTCAATGGCACCGAGTTTCGCGACATTTACCACGGTTTGAAATTGAACAGGCTCAAAGATGCAAACCGCATTCCTTTTGTTCCTGACGATCACTTATTGATGCTCACGCTCAATGTCGACTGGTTCGCACCTTTTGACAGCGGTTACTCTTGCGGCGCTATATACCTTACGGTCAATAACCTACCCCGTGCGGATCGATTCAAAACGGAAAACGTCGTCCTTGTGGGCGTCATGCCTGGGCCACGCGAACCAAAGACCTACGAAATGAATAATTATTTGGAGCCCCTCGTGGATGATCTTCTTGCCTTCTATGCGGGTGTTTGTATGAAAACTTTCAAGTACTCAAGAGAAACCATGGTACGCGCCGCTCTGTTGAATGTCGCTTGCTATATCCCAGCCAGCCGTAAGGTGTGCGGCTTCACGGCACATTCCAGTACACGTGCTTGCAATAAGTGCAACCGCGAGTTTGTCACCGATCAGAAGAGTGGCAATATGGTCTACGCCGGTACGGACATTCCCCACGCAAGCTTGCGAACCAAACGAAGCAATCGTATTGCAGCCGACAATTGGAGAAATGCAACGACCCAGGCTGAGCGGCAAAGACTTGAACGAGAGCATGGCACCCGCTGGTCACAGCTTCACAGGCTTAGCTACTTTGACCCAGTACGATGCACCATAATCGACCCTATGCACAACCTTTTCCTTGGCACAGCTGCTCGTATGGTCAAAATCTGGAGGACCCGGAGCGTCTTCACGGAATCGATGCTCAAGAATATGCAAGAGATTGCTGATCGTGTTGTGTTGCCCTCTGGGATGCCGACGCTTCAGCGCAAGATCGAGCGAAAATTTGGCTTTATGACGGCGGATGATTGGAAGGTGTGGACCTTGGTGTACTCCCCTTACGTGCTCCACGGCGTTTTGCTCCCAGACTATTATGAACACTGGATGCTGTTTGTCGACGCCTGTCGATTGTTGGCGCAAACGAGGATCACGTATGACAATATCGCCGACGCACACCAGAAACTTGTCAAATTCGTAAACAACTGTGCGATGTTATACATGATTCCGTTGTGACGCCCAACATGCACCTGCATCTCCACCTCCGCAAAGTTCTGCAAGACTTTGGCCCCATCTATGCGTTCTGGTTGTTCAGTTTCGAGAGATACAATGGGTATATGAAGGATGCTGATACCAACCAGAAGGATTGCTTCGAGGTCACGTTTATGAAGCGATTCATTGAAAAGACTGGTGCCATTGATTTCGTTCAGGCTGAGGCTGCTCGCTTTGGGAGGAATTCGGCCGAGTTCAGGATGCTGCTACAGATTGCTGGGCGATCTTCTCGTCACGTACTGCAGCAGGGTCCAGGTGCCTTCGATTACGAAACGTTCATCAGCTACTCTATGAATCCAAGCCTATCCGTCAATGTCACTGGATCTGAGCCGCTGCCCCCCTCGACTGCGATCACCATGAGCGACGGCGTTGACGCAAACCTTAGCGAAGAATCACCACGCACACTTGCTTGAGTACTATGCGTATACATATGGTATGGCTGTTTTGCCTGCGAGTGACGGGATTCCAGCTCATGCATTTGCCAAGCGGAAGGCTGAGAAGTTTCGGACGATTGAAATCTTTGGGCAAACATATCGATCGGCAGCTGCAGCATCCTCGCGCAGATCCTACATTCAGGTTGTCTATTGGCGCGGTGAGCAACCTGGCGCGTACACCGGCCGTGTGCAGTATTACTTCAAGCATCCACTGGTTGTCAATGGTACATCGGTCGTCCACCATCTCGCTTTCGTTCGTTGGTACCACACCGTACCGGAATCCCACCAGCGATTCACTTTCGGTGGCCTTGAAGAATGGCTATGGCAATTCACAGATGAACGCTACGATTGTATCATACCTGTTCACCGCATCCACTCACAAGTCGCTGTTGTTGCTCATGGGCCGCAAGATGACGTGCAAACAGCCAGGATGGTTGTGATTCCGTTGCCAAAACGGATTACTGTTTAAAAAAATAAAAAATTGTTCTTGACAAAGGCCTAAAACTTTACTCAAAAATTGGCTACTAAAAGAAGCAGGCTTTTATTGTTGCTGAGGTCGGCACACAGCCCACGAAGGCAACCTGCTCGCCAGCTCGGGTGTCAACACGAAGTCGCACTCGAGGTCCACTGGTCTACGCTCGATTCTACCAGTGGCACTTCCACGACCAGTGCCCACTCGGCGTCGTACGTTGCGACTTTCCTCGACAGAGTTGCTGTTGTCATTGCTGTCGCTTCTTCTGCGGCGGCTTCCTGCTGGCTGGCGGCGACCGGTTGCCAACTTCCTCACCGCTGTCAGCTGATCCAGTTTCTTGAAGTACTGGACAGCCTACATATGCATACAACTTCTAGCTTAAAAACAAATACCCTTCACTTAAAATTTGGTTACCTGTTGGGAGCGATAGCCCACCTTGTAGACATTGACAACCTTATCACTTTCGTCAGCTTCGCCATCTGTCAACTCTGGAGACATACACTCCCGAGCGAGAAGTGCACTCCCGCCTGGAACGGGGATCCCTCTGCCTCGAGCAAGTCACATTATCAGCATACGACTGGACAGCGCGCATCATGCTTCTATATATGACCAGTTTTTCTTTTTAAGTGCCACCTTCCTTGTTGAAAATCGTTTATTGACTCTTACCTCTCGCACACGCTGGTACCGGCGCTTGTCGTCGTTTTGCTCCTCCTTTCGCTGTTTGCTCATGCGTGCATCATCACGGCGGGAGCGAAAAATGTTGTGCACCTTCTCGCGCACAGTCTTTTTGTCTACCTGGCAGCTTGGTCTGCCACAAACCCAGTTAACCACTTCCGTGGCCAGCTGGTTGTTCGGTGCCCTGTTGAAGTATACACCCAGATCGAACTCTCTGGGTGACTCTTCGTTGGCAAGCGACTCCAATTTCTGATGGATGAGGTCCTATGTCACTACGCGTATCAGGCTAAAGCAGTATCAGCATTGCATTATTTTTTATTACCTTTGCGTGCTTGATCTCTTCACCAGTATATGCTCGGACAGCAGGGGCAGTAGGCGCACTGACTACAGGGGCAGCGGGTTGCACGCTCTGCTGCGCAGCATACAGGGCGCTTAAGTCCTGCAAGCGACCTTCATATTCCTCCTGCCTGGCTTGCACACGACGGTACTCACCCACGAGATATCGCAACTGGGCCTGAATATCATCAGACACACCAGTTGCTTGGTGTAGAGTCCGGCGATCGTTGAATGACAGCTCCTCATCACTGCTATCGCCACTGTTACTGTTGCCAAGAGTGAAGTTAAAGTTGGATATCTAGACTATGCGTAAGTATAAGCATTCACATAAATTAAACAGCGAATATTACGGTAATTGGAGCGAGCTGAGGCAAGATAAAGCGGTATAAATAGATACTTTCCAACATGGTGTTTACACTTTATATATTTGGTACTGCCGCCACGTTAGGTGGCAAGCGTCGCAATGGCTATAAAAGTCGACTACGGAGCTCGGGTTCTTTTCTCTTCCTTTAACTTTTTCCCTTCAGTTTTATCAATGTAGTCCATGGGTGCCAAGGTAATAACAGTGCTGTTTCCTCTCTGCTGCCTCCATATAATCATTGACTTTTTCCAAACACAGCACTACCGATTGTATTCAAGGCATTATCCTCTTTTCGTTGACACCGGAGCTTTTCTGGCCAGAACACCGAGCATATCACAACATGGTAAGCACCCTCTCAAAGCGTGGTCTGTTGTACTTTTCTTAACAGCATCTCTTCCTTTGCAGCCATCACTCCATTTCGCAAACTAAATCAATCAAGGTGCGTATAATTCGTAAACTACATTGCAAGTGAACTAATAAAATCTTAAGAATAGGCTTGCCCGCACTCGTATTATTTCAAAACTGTAAGGTAATCTGCTTACTTTTTCTCCACTGTACATGTTTTCTAACTTTCTCCATTCTAGTTACCGTCATGCCACCCTTTTCTCCGGAGTTCTTTACTCCTTCTGGTGTTTCTTACGCCGTCCATCGTTATTTTCCTGGTTGACTAGTCGCTAGTGATTTATGTAGACACATAGAAATTTCACCCATTGTATACTCCTTTCTGAAAATAAAAATGCTTTGCTGCTATAATCATAATTACCACCACCAATTTTGCCAGTTGCGCAACTAAAATTAGCGATACTATTGCTAAAAAAATATGCTATTCAACATCAGATGCTTCTTCCGAAATCAATAAGCAACGTCCCAGTACCCCCATCTGTGTACCCTACTACAAAAAAGCTTCTAACCGGCCGGTGCATTACACAACGATTAAGGTTTACCGCATGGTTGCTAATGCCTTTTACAGCAAAAAATACGGCACGTCCAATTGGCTGGTGCTTACAAGTATCTGTAACTTTTAAACTTACAGATACTCGATAATAGTCAGTTTCGTTACAAGTATATGTAACTTTTGAAAGTTACAGAAAGATAAACATATACCCGGCTATCTGTTTGTTTCCCTGTAACTTTTTTACTTACATATTCTTCTAAAAATGCCCAGTGTGTGCGGTTCACCTCCCTTGAGAATATCTCGCACTTGCGGGTATATGCGGCCCAGTATTTTGCCTTCACCACGACATTGGAAGGTGCATGCCTCCACTTCCGATATGCTTCTTCTCGCTGGTCTGCTTTTTTCTGCAGGTCATCGTTCCAAAACCATTTCCAGGATTTCGGGCGCCCCTCACTGCGTGTAGCACTGGCATCTAGTGCATCGTAAATTGCTGAGTTCAGATCTTGACTCAACTGTTCAACTAGCGCCGGATCAGGTATCATCTTTTCGCTATCTTCCATATCTTCGAGCTGTTTAATGATGTTTGCTGTGTTTCTGTTGAAGTTTGTGACGAAAAGTTTGTTGATTTCTGGATCCGAGAGTCGTTGTAGTTTCCAGTGTTGTCTGGGGGCGTTTGGTGTTGGTAGTGGTTTCCAAGGGTTGGTCGGCGAGAATTCCAACGTACATATATGGTGGTGTGAGTTTAATGAGTGTAAATCGAAAATGTTCATAATAGGAGCTAATATGGCTCCCTCATTCGATATAAACAAGTCGGTTATGCTTGTACCACTTGCTGTGCGAAAGGTTGGCTTTCCACGCTGTAATGAACCATTCCAGACATGTAGACCATGTTGTATTAACCAAGGTTCTAGTACGTTAATTCCTCGAGAGTTGTTGGAGTGATCTCCAGTAACCACCTTTGTACGAGCATTGAGATCACCAAAAATGATTGTACGTTCATCAATATTGAGCTGATCCAGCAGCGTTGTGCATGTTTCGTTGTGGAGTGAAGGTGGCAGATATAGGCCATGGAAGGTGTATAGTCCGATGCTGAAGGACAATGTAAATCGATTTTTACTTGGGAGGTGGTGTATATGTAAGTTGAGATCTGGACGTACTAGTAGTGTGATGCTACCTTGCCCTCGGTGCTGAATGTCAGGCCTGATTGCGTAGTTGTGATACTGAAGTCAGTCAGTATAAAGTCGGCCTTGAACTAGGAAAGTTTCGTTGATAAGAATGATATTGATGTTGTGATCGTTGCAAAAAGTTGTAATTTCATCTGGTGAGCGATCAACACCAGTTGCATTAAATAAACCGATCTTGATACAGTCTATCATGCTACTTGCATCGGGTCCGAGATACCACCGTTATTGTCGTCGCCTCCAGACAACATTTTGCGAGCTTCCTCCTTTGATTCAACTCTCTGTCTCTTACGAGGGGCAGGCTTGGGATTTGTCTCTTGAAACTTGGCCCAATACACCATGGCGATCTGGTGCTTGTCTTCTTTTGGGAGAGATGTAAAGTATCGAAGGATGGCTATACCAAGATGCTTTTTAGGCATACGCATGCACATGTTGAACATACGCTCTTGGTATAGTAGCTTAGCCTCGTTGGCACGTTCAGTTTTGGTCATTTTCTCGAGTAGGCGTGGGTTACCGATAGTGGATGCAGCGGTTGGGTCAAAGTCATCCTTCGGCGTCAACTTGGCTTGTTTCAGCGTATCTCTAAGAGTTGCCTCGTATGATGAGTGGATAAGCAGACCCACAACTCCGTGTGCTGGAAAGTGAACATCAATGATACGTTCTTGTGCCACTCCCAAAATGCACAAGGCACTGCGAATCTCACTGTGCGATGTGCGCCTTGGCGTTGGCATATACACCACCGTGTATGCTGTGGCCTCGGTTGCTGGTTTCAGAATCCTGTTTGCCCAGTTCAGAAGTTTTTCAGACGGTGGTCCCGTGGTTCTCTTTTTCATGGCTGTGGTGCGGCTGGTGATTGTTGCCCATGATATCTCCTTCGTACCATCTTTCTTTGTTAGCTGTTTTGGATGCTTTTGAAGCTCTTGTCTTTCCAGCTTCTGGAACTGTTTGGTGAGACGCTGATCTCTCTTTTGTTGCTGTTTAGCTTTGTCAGCCTCAATCTTTTTCTTTCGCTCTGTCCATTCTTCGTTGGTAGCTGCGTGCATTGACTCTACCGTTCCCGTTAGCATCTCATCTTCTGCTTCAGGAATTGCGTCTTGCGCTGGTGGTGATACAAGTTGCGACGGTGATTCCATAAGCAGTTGTTGCTTCTCAAGCTCTGCGATGCGTGTGCGACTTAACACAAGCTCTGGTTCGAGTTGTGTGTTTCGTTGCACCAGTTCCTGATTTTGCTGAATTAAGGCCTCGTGTTGCTCAATGAGTGCTTCGTTTTGCTCCATAAGAACTTGCACTTTTTTGGCTTCTTCTTTCTGAGCATGCATTCGTTGTTCATGGATAGTCATACGACTTTCGATGTATGCCATCCGCTCATTGAATTCCCATTCGCCATTGTGCTGAGGTCGCTGTGGGTTCGGGCCAGTAAGGTTTACTGAGTCTTGGGACAGCTTGAAGACTTGCGAGCTATGGAAGCTTTGAATGCTTTGTTGGCTTCCTAGTTGTGCAAGTCTACTGTTCTTGTGGTTGATACTTGAGTGGGTACCTTCAGTGGGTTGGGGTGAGAGCTCGTTACTCAGACCTGATGATTGATCTGTTGCCATCGTCCGACCCTTTTCAGTAACCGTGGCGTTCGGTGTACGAATATTTGGGGTCGTGCTATGTCTTTGCTGATTGCTTTGTTGGGTAAACACGCTGTTTTGTGCTCTTTTAATCTTGTGTGACAACGTGTTTGGGAAAATTTGGAAATAAGAAGAAAGTGGTTTGTATAAAAGGGGGTATTGGTTGCCGCGCGCGATGCTCGACTACGTCTCGTCATTTCATTATATGCGTCAGAAGAAACTCGTACCTTGCTATTGTGATAATTGCTTTAAAGCAAGCAAGGGGACATATTTACCCCAGAAGCCTCGAACACGTCTTCGCCATTACGAATACATCGGCACCAATCATTATGACGAAATGGTTGCCAGACGTAATAGCAACATGGATGTTGATTTCCAAGAAGGTACCAAAAAAAAATGGTACTTTGTAAAGTTAATCAACATAACGAATTAGACGTTGAATACGATTACGGCTGTGGTAGTGAAGGCGCTGTTGAAATCACTGCTGCGAACAACGAACTTCCAGTGCAGCCTGTTGTAGTGGAAGAGAGTTTTTCGCGTCTTCCAGATGCGTATTGGAATGACGATGTCGATTTCGACAGCGAAAACGAGGGCGAAAACGTCGAAGACGGTAGCAATGAGGGCATCAATGAGAATGGCGAGGACGAGATCCCTTTTGCTACAACCGAGAATGGTCAGTGTCGTTACTGCCAAAAAATTATACTCTTTTAACCATGTTTTTTATTGCCTGTACACCCAGAGCCAACCACTGGTTCTAAGAGGCTGTACTTGTTCCTTGGCATGTTCCTAGTTCTCTTCCAGCGGCAGTTCCTGTCTGAGGCTTCTGGAGAATTGCTAATGGCGTTTGTCAATGTTCTTCTTTCCGAGGTCAATGCTCCGTTCAAGTTGCCAAAGAAAGTGTCCACGCTTCGCGGCTATATGGGGGTTGCTTTTTATGAAGACGGTTTGACTTCTTATGTTACTTGTCAAAAGTGTCATAAGATTTATAAGCTCAATGATTTGGTTCGTCAGGAACAACAGTTCTGCGACCATATCGAGTTTCCAAACCACCCTTGGGCAAGCATGGTTAGGAAGACATGCGGGGGGCCACTAGTGAAAAGGAGCTCAACAGGGCCAGTAGCCTTGAAGGAGTTCCCTTATCACTCTGTCATTTTGGGGCTGAGGATGATGTTCAAGCGGCCAAACTTTTTGGAACGGATCAATGCATGGAGACATCGCACCCGTTTTGGAAATAGGCTGTTTGATGTTTATGATGGCAGAATGTGGCGAGCGACTTTGGATTCTGAGGGGAAACCATTTGTAGATGATGATCATTCTCTACTGTTGACGCTTAATTGCGATTGGTTTAATTCAAACGCTAAAGGCACAGCATATTCATGTGGTGCAATTTATTTGTCGCTCAATAACTTGCCGCGATCTGAACGTTACAAACCAGAGAATATTCTCTTGGTAGGTGTACTGCCAGGTCCACATGAGCCAAGCAACCACCAGATTAACAATTACCTTCGTCTGCTTGTCGATGAGCTACAGCAGCTTTATACTGGTGTACTCCTTGACGAGAGCGATTGTAATGGGCCAAGAATCCGTGCGGCACTTTTGATGGTAGCTTGTGACATCCCTGCTGCACGCAAGATTTCAGGCTTTACCGGTATCCGATCTTTCCGCGCCTGTTACAAATGCGACCGACGGTTCGAAGCGATCCCAGGCACCAAAGATCGGAATTGGGCAGTTTTCGACATCAACACCCAAACGATGGACGAAAACAAAGCCTTGGATGCGTCGCACCAGTGGACAACAGCAACAACAGCCAAAGAACGGCAGACGGTTGAGCATGATGCTGGTTGCTGTTGGTCAGAGTTGTGTCGCCTGACATACTTTCGAAGGGTTCGCGCAACGATTGTTGATCCAATGCACAATCTGTTTCTTGGAACCGCCAGGCAGATGGTGGAACTTTGGCAGAGAGTGATAGATCCAGAGACCAACCAGCCGTATCTTACGCCAGCCCACTTTGCAAGCATGGAAGAGCAGCTGCACACATTCGACCTTCCTCCCGGCTACGAGATATCAAAGCGTAAGGTTGGTCAGTGCTGTGCACATATGACAGCAGCTGAATGGCGCGAGTGGACCTTGGCCTTGTCACCACTGCTCCTGAAAACAAGACTCCCAAGATCCCACCTGGACATTTGGCTTCTTTTCGTGGATGCCTGTCGCCTGCTCGCAAAGCCCTCCTTGACCACCCATGATATTTCTAGAATGCATGAATACTTCCGCCAATTCTGCATAAATGTGGATGAAATGTACGGTCATCACGAAGTCACCCCGAATATGCATATGCATTTGCATCTTGCTGAAACGGTTCTTGACTATGGCCCAGCACCAGCTTTCTGGATTTTCTCGTTCGAACGGTACAACGGCCTCATAAAAAGCTTTGATACCAACAACAAGGATCGCTTTGAAGGTACCTTTATGCGAAGCTTCTTGGAAATGTCCTTTGCAGATAGTGTTATGAAGGGAGAGAAACGAACTCAGACCATGAACGAGCATAATTACGTTATATACGAATGGGGGAACCACACAGCTGTATCATCACGCACTATGTATTCACAACATATTACAATAGTTCCTTTAGTAGTGAGTGGTGTCACACACTTGTGCCCTTATATAAGGTCTTGTGAACAGATAAAAATAAAAGAGAGCTTTTCTTCTCAGAGGAGGATAGAAGAGAGCCCTCCTGTGAGTGTTCATTTGAGACATTGTTAGTGTATGAAAACTTATCAGTTGTAAATTCGATAGTGACATTCTGTACACGTGTATCGGTGTTCTTGATTTACACATCCTCTTTTAAATTTGTATTCTTCAGCGGTTGGTGTATACCGATTTTTCCTCGATAGAGCGTTTGCCTACCGAGCTTCTTCAGATAGCAACAAAGGTATTTTCCATATTCTTGATTTAGATAGTACTTCTTCTTTGCTCACATGGCAGGGTCTCTCCTTCTAGATCCTGTCGCTGTCACAAGTTCCCGAACTTTATTACAATAGCTTCATGGCCAGCAAGGGCTTTCAAGTGACAAGGGATCCAACCCTTCTTGGGCTTTTCGAAGCGCTTGTTCCAAGCATCAAGGCCACTACCATCGACACCACAAACCACCATGCTCACTTTGACTTGCCCCGTTTCCTCGGCTATGCAGAGGAACTGGGCGACGAAGAGGTCACTGGTCAGGAGCCACTGCCGCCATCAGCCATCCAGACCACCAAGATCCAGCCGCAGTTTGTTGCAATGAGCGACGAGCACTATAAGTGTTTGTTCGCCCATTACAGTGAATTGTATATTGGAAGCCAATACAGGGCGACAGGTGATTACACATATACACATATACATATATATACATTGATTAATATGTTTAAATTACAGGCGAGATTAAGAATGGAGCATTGGTGATGAGTAACAGGATCAGAAAGTTCGCAACAATCAACATCCTAGGCCAACTGTACCGAAGCACCGACGCTAGAAGTACTAGGGGATGTTATATTTAAGCCTACTTCGACAAGACCAACAACGACAATCAGCCAATCCTAGATTGTGATGAGATGGAGTTTCGGTATGGTAGGATTGAATATTTCTTTGTGCACTTGGCCGAGGCTATTTGCGAGGAGGTAAACGAACCACGTACGGGGCAACACGTATATGCATTTGTTCGATGGTTCGCAAAGTCTCATCCAGCCTTCGCGTCTTTTGCTCCGTTTGGTTTGGCGGTATGCAAGGATGAGTCTCAGCTGTTGCCACTGAGTAGGGATTGTATTCTTTCTGTTCATCGGATTTTCTCTCTGGTTGCTGTCTGCCCATGGATTGACAACAATCTCATAGTCATTCCGTTACCATGTAAGACCATCGGCTAATCGCCTCCATTCCATTCATTGCACTTTTACCTTCATTGCTTCCTACATTCCCAGCTTCCATCATTCGTTTTCCTTTTATTCTGATTTCTACTACCACGAAAATATGCCTATATGCCCTATGCCAATTCCTTCTTATGCCTTATGCTCCCTATTATTTATTTTCATTCTCTATCCCTATATCTTATGTTTATGTACCTTTTTCTACTTATGTCTTCGTTGCCCGCACTTCACTCCTTCCACTATTCTATATACTTATGCTTCTATGCCTTATGAATCTAAGCCTAGTGTAGCTATTCAGTAGAACGTCCTTAGATGTGCGCCTCTGTACTACTTCGGAAGCAATCGATGCTTATCATTCGATCATATGAGAGAGAACGTCTGTTATAACTTGGGTTGTCTTCAACTGACTATGACATTATGCGGCTCTGTTTTTTTTTATATGAAGCGATAATGACCCATTTAAGTATAAACATAGGTAGGTTGGCTCGGGAATTGTCTGATATGATCCAGAGGCAGACAATTCAAGCAACGGAAATATGAAAGGCACCGCCTCAGGGCACCATGGTATTTTAGAAGCGTCCTTACTTTTCTAGTAAGCCTGTATCCCAGAAATAAAATTTTTGACACTCTTTCTTTTCGGTCCATGTTTTCTTCAAGAGAAGTTATGCGCAAATACCATAATCCCTACAAGATTGTAAAAACATTGTGCACTCATGAGTTTACAATTACCGTTCTCCTTGACTGTTGCTAATGATTGTTAACCCATGAGCTTTATGCCCAACCTTTGCGCCCAAAGACAGCTCAATCTTTCTTGTCCCAAGCGCAACCCTACCACCCTACCACATTGGTGCTTTTATTCCTATACATTTTGATCAAAATCCTCAGGACGCTGCGTAGCTTTGTCGGGAGAATTGACAGCCCAGTCAGGCAACAGCTTTCACTGCTCATCAGTCAACTCTCCCCTGTCCACTGTGAATGCTAGGCGAGGAAGATGGTGTAGGGGCTTTTTGGTTTGTAGCCCCCGTAGCACTTTGAGCCTAGCGTACAACTCATCGACCTGCATATAAATATAGTCAGAACACAAAATCTCGTAACTCCAGCCAGAACACACTACGCACCACAGGTGCTCTCCAAAGAGGACGCAACGGACGCTTTGCTCTCATGATGCCGCTCTCATCACGCACATCTTCCTCATCAGATATGAGAAACTCATGCTGAACGAGCTTCTTATACCCTTCCTCAAATTCATTATCCAGAATTGCCTTGTAGCGTTCGTCGTCCACTACTTTCTTCCGCCAATTCAATTTCTAATAGATATAGTTAAGTTATGTTAGTTAAAAACGTATTTGCAAAGTCTCACCTCGCGGCGAGCAGTAACAAGCTGAGCAGCCTTGTTGGTCGCTGCTCGTTCATCCCCAGTGAGCTTGGATCATGTGCCGCTGTTCTTGAACCATGTTCGTATCTTCTGCTCAACGAACGGCGCAGGCCAATCGACTCCAAGGCCTTTCATTACATCTGTGCGCATATACTGCACAGCAGCATGCAACACGGTGTAATCCGCAATGACTGGGTCGGGAGCGTCAAGGCTGTGGACATGAGGTCTTAGGGCCGTGAAGTAGCTCCTAATCTCACCCTAAACGAAACAACAGTTAAACTAAGACATACATATTCGGTAAATATGTTACCGAGAGCATAGAATCACGTCTGTTGGACACTTTCTTGGAGCGCGTTTGCTCGGCCTTGCAGTTTAGCTTGTTGACCTGGGTTTGCAGGTCTACGTTGTCCTGCTCCAGCTTGGTGACCTTCTCCTGCAAGGCGCCAACTAGGCTCTCTGCATTCTTGAGCTTCCGGGCCTGAAGCTACAGATCCACCTCCAGTTGCCCGCAACGCTGGTTAAACACGTGCTGCATCTTAACCATCATTGTGTACATGTCGTCGTTGTCATTACCAATGATGGTGGCTTGAGCGACTGACTCTGTACCATCAAGGTGTCGTGCGCACTTGGTGCGTTGCAAGGGCGCGTCAAAAGCAGCACTTCCATTGAAAGGAAGGGTTGCCTTCAAAGATGAGTTGTCTTGCGACGAGAAATTGACACTTGGGCTATCCATAGGCTGGGGTGGGCTCAAGTACATATCGTAACTGCGTGTAAAATCGAAAGAACCAGATATAATAGAGAAAGGCGAATCTTAAAATATTGGAGAACGAAAACTTTTTATACTTCCTCACTCCATCTTGCGAATCACAGCACTGTTATCAGTGTCAGTTAAATTTTAACTATGTATGTCACACATACAATGCACCACTGCAAAAAATTTTCGGGGTGAAAAATGGTGAAAAAAATGGGTGAATTTTTTCATCTGTTTGAAGGTGATTAATTATAAGACATTTCACCACTTTAATTTCTAGACTCAGCACCAGTTTAATCACTAGTAACCGAACTTTTTGATTAATAGTCACCGAAATTTAACCATTTTTAACTCCTTTACTTCATTCAAGTAACTACTACTTTTAGCCGAAAGTAACCGTATATCATGATTCATATCCACCACCGTAAACCAAATAGCGTTGATAAACTGGTATTTTTATATAATAAACGTAAATATATGGGTGTATACAAACATGTGCATGTTAAAAATATCAAGGATATGACAGTTCAATGGTAAATAGTTCCTAATGCTAATTCCTTTCGTCACCACTGGAACGCCCAATATTCCATAACCTACATGCATGCGATGCGTTGTATAATTGATACTACTAGATGGAATACATTAGTGCTGCGCATCTTATTTACCCACTAAGTTCCAATTGATATCCTACTTACATATGCAAGTTGTACGTGAAAAAAATATCATGTCAAACTATAAGACGTAAGCATCACGTACCATCCTTTCGCATATGTAGGCTTACTTTTGTTGTTCGCTGAAAGTTTCTTGATTGATTCCTTGCGCTTTTTTCGTGCATTCTTCGCTTCCGACCGTTCCTTGCCATTCTTTTCACGATGCTCCTTACTACGCTTCTTACGTTTCTTTCCTACCTCACCTTTCTTGGCCGATTGTGCCGAGGATTTATGTTCCTGATTGCTCAGCTCGCCTTTCGACACCAGGTTACTGCTACTATAAAGTACATACAAAATCAGATCCTACAAAGATAAATGGACAGCGACATACCTGGGTTCTTCTCGGTCATCGTCCAGTCGTGGAGTCACAACATATCTATTAGATGATTGATAACTATAATTAGCGATCATAGCACAAGCTATGCAAAGTAAAACCAAACCAAAATAACGTACCCGACTTTATCGCGATCACGATTTTCGCCGCTAAAATTATTAATAATTAAAATCCAATTGATACACGTTGATGACTACGAACCTTGTCGATTTACCCTTTGCTTTTCCTTTGAGGTACCTTTTTTTATTTCTCCAACATTGCCTGGCCAGATGCTCTAAGACCCAGTTGTCTTCACATACAGAAAAATCCACGCCTGTTTCGCTTTGGCTTATCTCCCGAATTTGGTTCATAAGAGTTTCCTTTCGTTTACGCAGAAACTTCCATCTGGGGATCATCGGCGGTTGTTTCTTCTTGATAGCTCTTTCAGTCATTTGGGTTTTGAGCTCGCAGCAAAGCTTGTTGATCCAACCGGTTACTCTTTTGTAATCATCCTCTATCGTGGAATCATCAACAGTAACAGATTGATCACTTTTTTGGTTTTTCTGAGAAGCAATGAACGACTTCACGATTGACTTGGTTATCTTGCTCGGCTTCCTTACAAGTTCTTTCCTTGCTCCATCTTCGTTTATAATTGATCTGGCTCGGTTTGTGCTGGATTCTACATTACTGACGGCTTTCATTACGATGTCGGTTAAGCTTGATATTCTTGAGGTCATTTCGTCCATAAACCTTTGGTTTGCGATCAAAAGGGTTTGGATATGATCTGGATTTTCGTTTTCTTTGTCGCTGTTCTATTTCCCCATTTAAAGTAAGTAATCATGTTAAGATCAGGACATCGATGCCAAAAAATGAGATACCATTGTGGACGAGTTTCTGTTGAAACGAAGGCTGGCTTCACTATAAAATTGACGCGTTACGCGGGGATGGATGGCTGTGACTGAGTGACTGCAGTATAGCATACTGCTTTGACTATGCGTTACTGTTATAAACATCGAGTACATTTAAGCGAAAAAAAATGGAATGAACATTGGAAAGAACTGCATGCAGGGCGATCTGGCGATGCAGATACCTCAGATTCGGAAGACTCTAACACAGACGAACCTGTCATTGGTGTTGAAAACCAGAATCCTACCGCGAAGACTGAACAGCCAGAGCCCCTTGAGATCCCAGAGCAACCAAAGCCTGTTACAATGGATGAACAACCAAAAGCTTCCAGGAAGCGGCGCCGAACCGAGTATGACTTTGGGGTACCACGAATTGTACGCATAGCTAACATAGAATATTAGTGAAACAGCATACATTAAACAGCACCTCACAATCAGCAGCGACGAATCCAGCAGCGACGAATCCAGCAGCGACGAATCCAGCAGCGACGGAAATATTAGTGTTGGTGGATATATCAGCGAAGACTACATCAGCAGTGACGAGGAGGGTTATACTGATGACGGGGAGGGTTATACTGGTGACGAGGAGGGTTATACTGGTGACGAGGAGGGTTATAACACCGAGGAAGACGAAAATGAAAGTGATTTCGAAGACGATGAGAATATCAACAGCACTTCGCCATACAGCATAACTACGACAAAATCACCTGATGGGATCCATGTCTCTATGACATTGCCAAGTACCGAAAACATGAGCTTCTCTATGCAAAAGGGTTTAGAGCTGATAGCTTTGTTGAATGAACTGAACATTAGCGATAACGGTGCAAGTGAAATTATCAAGTGGTTCAACGAATACATTACCGATCGATGGTTTAGACTTGGTAACATACATTTCCATGTTAGGCTTCATATTCTTACTTAATAGCTATCTATAGAGCATGGAAAGCTTCCGTCACAGTTTCAAGCAAAAGCACGAATGCAAAAACTGCTACCTCTGCAAACTGAATCTTTTGATGTTTGTCAAAATGGATGCGTTATGTATACTGATACATCAACTACATACTGCCCAAAAGAGGATTGCAAGCTTCCACGCTTTGGTGACGACGGAACCACCCCGGTGGCGCAGACAACACAACTCCCTTTAGTATCCCAAGTTGCAGTTCACCTATCTATGACATCTGAGAAAGATCTTGTTATACCTGTTACAGATGCCAAGGCCTCTACTGAAGAAGATACTAGCGAATCTGACACTGAGCAATCATCCAAAGCAGATAATACAAATGGTATACCATCAGCTGAAATCCGTACTATGCGAGACATCCATGATGGTGCCGCGCTGAAACTTATACGTCAATCTCTCGCTGCCAAAGACAGTGATGGTGATATACAAGACATTTACATATCACTTTTTACGGATGGATTTTGTCCGTTCAAAAGAAATGGCCCGTCGATGACTTTAATCATGGCAGTTATTCTAAATCTTCCGGCGGATAAGAGGTAAAATTAGATGCGATGGTTTCATTGAGTTAACATCTAATTCTTTGCTAGATATAGGAAAGAAAACTTGATGTTGCTTGGTATCACACCTGGTCCAAAGAAGCCTCATGATCTCCTATCGTTCTTGAAACCAACATTGGATGATCTCTTGATTGCAGAAAGTGAAGGTATGATTGTGGAAGTACGAGGCAATACCGAAGCAAAGAAATATCGAGTACACCTTGTCCTTGCTGGCGGCGATATACCTGGTGTTGCAGAGTATATTCATCATAGTGGTCATTGCTCTTTTTATGGCTGCCGCGTTTGTACTATATATGGTGAAGCAGGACCTACAGGCGGAAAATACTTTCCTCTGTCAGCACAGGATCCCAAGCTTCGAGCGAAATCAGACTTTGAAGATGGTGATCCTGTAAGTAACTATACCTTAGAAGTTTGGTAAAACAGTGCTGATAGGTAATTTCTGTTTAGGCTCACGGCTTGAAGAAAGGAACGGAATTTGCACAATTACAATCATTCCATGGCGCAACTTTCTTTGCAACAGATGAGATGCATATTTTGTGCCACAATCTATCGAGCCAGATATGGGATATGATTAGTGGTGAATTTGGAGAAGAAGCATCATTATTCCTACAAAAGAAGTACCGTGATAGGATCGGACATGCGATGACAAAATGCAAACTACCATATGCATTCGAAGGAAAATTGTTCGGTAAGTGTACGGAACGTCATAAGAATGATGGTTTTGGCTTTAATTTATATGCAATTATAGATATTCAAACGAAAAAAGGTCATGCTAGAGCCGTTGACTGGCAGATGTTTTTGTTATATATTCTACCTTCCTACGTCATCGAAATGCTTGATCAGCAACAAAAGGATCTTCCAAAAGGTAAAAAAATGGACGACGATCTGCTTAACGACACAAAACGAGCAATCGGGTCATTGGTTCATGCTGCAGCCTTGTCATTACGCTTCGAAATTACAGAAGAGGAAGTTATTGAAATTGAAAAGTAAGCTACTGTAAAAGTAAGGAAATCTGAAAGAGGTGATCATGTTCTGACACGTTTTCCTCAATTTAGGTGTGTTTCAGTGTGGCACGGCTTCCTCCGTAGACACATGCCTATAAGCGTGTTCACGGCTAATCAACATTATCTCTCACACCTACCATTGATGATTCGCGAACTGGGTCCACCGCGATATTATACTACTCGGCCTATGGAAAGAATGAACGGAGAGGTCAAACGCAGGATAAAGTCAAGATCACAACCAGCAAAAAATGCGGAGAATGCGATTGTCGACATGGCCTTAACAAATATTTTTTTGGGTGGAAACTTAACACGCGATTTCGCTCACAATACATCTCCATCGAAACGTACTGCACACAACCTAGGGAAATGTACGGAGGTGCAACTCTTACGGCGCATGGACAAAAAATTGGAGCACTTTGAGCATTACAAATTGACAAACTATCTACAGAAGTACTACAGTGGAAAGAAGCTATGGAAAAACGGTGATCCAGAGCTTGAACCCAGCATTATGGTCAGTGATCAAATCGAATTTGCATCTAACATCTTCACGTCAATACAACGTCGCAACAAAAGTACCAAGCAGATGTATTTTGTGAAGCTAAGCATTCCAGTTGATCGAAAGTCAAAGTATACAAAAAGATGCAAAAGAAGAGCTTGGGGTGAGTATTTTGCTACGGCTTTATTGTTTTTTTTTCACACGCACTGTGGCAAACAGAGAGCATTGTGTCTTGTCGCCTTGGCGAACGATGTGAAGAAAACTAATGAGGGTGCAATACGCGCAAGTATGTACCACGACCTGCACAGTGATAAAGAAAAACATCGTTTCTATGTTACCGACGCGAAGTATTTGGACACGGTACTTGGATTTATGAAAGTTCTGAATGCTGGTACAAGGGGAACTGAAGCAACAAAGGCCAAGAAAGGATATCTTATCTGGCCCGGCATGGCACCGTCAATCATCATGAAAAAGTCAAAGAAGCGCACTCGTAACGGAAGCAAAGCGCAGAAGAATGTATTGCTATAACTACTGATGTAGTATACTCTTACATATTATATGGATCTGTTGTGTTCTTTTACAAACATTTTGCACTTCGGATAGTATAATGATGGAATTAGTAGCAAGATATTAAATTGCATTTTGTCACCGATTATAACTACTTTTCACTTATAATGGGCGGAAGGTTAAAACTGGTTACTTCCCGATTACAGGGATCACCACTTTTAACCATTTTTAACTAGTTTTGAGTGGTCAATAATTCATAGCGGAAAAATGGTTAAAATTGGTTATTTGTCAAAATTGTAACCACTTTTTTAATCTACTTTTAATCACTTTCACTTCCAGTCACTCAAAAATTTTTTGCAGTGCACACAGAAACTGAATATGATATTGTCAGAATTGTTGTCCCATTAATAATACTTACTACCTTTAGGTTATGGTTGCAAACGATAATTGATATAAAGCACAGAGTGCTAATATTGTTATTATAAGTAAAAACATGCTTGCACCAAATATGACAGTGTATATGATACAGCGACACAAATGATGATAGCGCACCCCTGTTGGACAAGTCATATTTTGACAATTGACTGGGTTTAAAAAAATACACTTTTCCCTCGTTATTCTCTTCCTTTTCTTTCTCCCAGTATTTTTTTCCTTAAGAATCACAGTGTTATATTAATCTCAATGGCAAGCTTTGAATTCTTTAATTGACATTACTATTCCCATCCCTTCTGACAATTGTCCCTTGACTTTTCTTTAGTCGTGCTGTTCAGCACGCACAATCAGCTTTTCACTCTGTAGAGTGCCACTCCAACCAATATTTTATTCAGTTTCGGTCAGATGTAAGGTATATGTACTACTAGTGCTACAAACGTATATGTATTCTATCTGCCACAACTCTTTTTTCCGCCATTGCCAGTGTTTCCAAATTGTTTCCAAGCTGTTCTAAGCACTGCGCAAAATTAGAAGTATCTGTAACTTTCAAAGGTTACAGAAAGTTACAGATAGTTGCAGTAGGGATGGGGCCCGTGAGAATGTACGGGGACCCCGAAATTTTATCGCGATGGATGTTGATTAGAGTACAAAAATAGACAATGTCAATATCGGCAGCAGTATTCCGAAGTGTAACGTTCAAAAGTGCAACCAAAAAAGCAAACGGCTGAACCTAGTTTGGGCAGGAGCACTGTATTTTCTGTGCAACAAGAAGACTGCTTGGAAATTGTCGGCAGGGCAAGAGCAGAATGATCATTTATCTTTAGTTTGCTTAGAAATAAAAAATACATTGAGAGAAAAATGCAGTATGCTGCGTTGTAGTATAAAAAGGTAGCTGATTTTTAAGCAATGGCGTTGGAAAAATGGTTGTAATGAAGTTAATTCTTCAATGGCAAGACAATCACATGGGTAATTCTTAAGTTAATGTTGTAGATATAAAGTCAACCGTTCTTAGAATGCCAAGGACGCACATATGCTTAAACTTCTAGACGCGTCCTTGTAATGAAAAAGTGTCATGCAACTCTATATTATGCAGCTTACTATTTTTACCGACAGTCTGAATGTAGGACAGCATCCAAAACGGGCAATCTATTGTATTGAAAAACGTGATAGTAATGCATATTAAGCTGACATCTAAGGGATCAATCAGTGTCGCCAAGAGGGAAAGATATACAGCCAAGAGGATGACGGATGGCCAAGAGAAAGACATGCTGCCAAGGAAACATGTTCGTAGCGTGCATGTATTTGTAGGGACGTTTTGTTTATGTGAAAAGATATAAAAGCAGAATAAGAAGGCTGCCAGAAAAATCTACATTAACACCTCCTTTACAACACCCACCCATATCATCGATGCCGGGACAACCTACTTACCTATGTGTGTGTACACGCTGCACCGGCAGAAATCGGCCAGGGAGATATGTGACAGACGAAGTATACCGCGCTCACTTTGAGCAACAAGTTGCTCGAAGACTCAGACGTTGTAAGTCGAAAAAATGGCATAATGGAATTGATGATATTAACAGTTGTATAGTCACCCCACCTACTACCACTGCTGCCAGCCATCAGACCGAAGATCAATCCGAACCAATGGCTATCGATGACGAAGTTGACAACGATGGTAGGTCTGCAACATATCACTGAAAGATAGCTTACTGATGAAAAATAGAAGCTTTGCCTGGAAACTGGGATGTAGGTACAGCAGAGCCTACCCTGGAGCCGCTACTGCAAGAGTCATTCGACGATCCGATCAACCAGGATCAAACCGAAATGAATGAGAACATGGAGAACCAGTTCGATTCTTTGCTGAACGGCGATGAAGGCGATGACCAAGGTTGGTTAAGAAGATGCTAAACAAAAAAGCCGGTCGTTAATAAGAAAATATCAGATATGTCCGTTGACAGCCCAGCTACTATGGTAGCCCTACGCCTAATTGATATGATCCCACAGCCATACCTTTTCGTCTTCATGTTCATCGTTCTCTTCCAGCTCCATTACCTCTCGGAACGAACGACCGCCATCCTGATCACCTTCATCGTGACCTTGCTTGCCACCCTTCCCATCCCTGAAAGGTTCAACTTCCCTGAAACCTTGGCCACCATCCGCCACTATGTGGGCTTCGATCAATTGACGGATACACTTACCATGTATGTCGTTTGCTCCAAGTGCCACGCCATATATCTCCCGGAACGTGCTCGAGATACATGCACTACCACGGCTTTGAATGGAAACGTATGCGGAAATGCCCTGTTCAAGATATCGACTGTCGGTGGGCGTCGTGTTCATGGGGCTCCACTTAAGCAGTACGCATACTACAAGCTAGGGCACAGCCTCAAAAGGCTTTTCACGCGCAACGGCTTTGAGGACAAGATCATCGAATGGAGACAGGATCTCTTCAATGGCACCGAGTTTCGCGACATTTACCACGGTTTGAAATGGAACAGGCTCAAAGATGCAAACCACATTCCTTTTGTTGCTGACGATCACTCATTGATGCTCACGCTCAATGTCGACTGGTTCGCACCTTTTGACAGTGGTTACTCTTGCGGCGCTATATACCTTACGGTCAATAACCTACCCCGTGCAGATCGATTCAAAACGGAAAACGTCGTCCTTGTGGGCGTCATGCCTGGGCCACGCGAACCAAAGACCTACGAAATGAATAATTATTTGGAGCCCCTCGTGGATGATCTTCTTGCCTTCTATGCGGGTGTTCGTATGAAAACTTTCAAGTACCCAAGAGAAACCATGGTACGCGCCGCTCTGTTGAATGTCGCTTGCGATATCCCGGCGAGCCGTAAGGTGTGCGGCTTCACAGCACATTCCAGTACGCGTGCTTGCAATAAGTGCAACCGCGAGTTTGTCACCGATCAGGAGACTGGCAATATGGTCTACGCCGGTACGGACATTCCCCATGCAAGCTTGCGAACCAAACGAAGCAATCGTATTGCAGCCGACAACTGGAGAAACGCAGCGACCCAGGCTGAGCGGCAAAGACTTGAACGAGAGCATGGCACCCGCTGGTCACAGCTTCACAGGCTTAGCTACTTTGACCCAGTACGATGCACCATAATTGACCCTATGCACAACCTTTTCCTTGGCACAGCTGCTCGTATGGTCAAAGTCTGGAGGACCCGGGGCGTCTTCACGGAATCGGTGCTCAAGAATATGCAAGAGATTGCCGATCGTGTTGTGCTGCCCTCTGGGATGCCGACGCTTCAGCGCAAGATCGAGCGAAAATTTGGCTTCATGACGGCGGATGATTGGAAGGTGTGGACCTTGGTGTACTCCCCTTACGTGCTCCAGGGGTTTTGCTCCCAGACTATTACGAACACTGGATGCTGTTTGTCGATGCCTGTCGATTGTTGGCGCAAACGAGGATCACGTATGACAATATCGCCGATGCACACCAGAAACTTGTCGAATTCGTAGACAACTGTGCGATGTTATACGATGATTCCATTGTGACGCCCAACATGCACCTCCATCTCCACCTCCGCGAAGTTCTGCAAGACTTTGGCCCCATCTATGCGTTCTGGTTGTTCAGTTTTGAGAGATACAATGGGTATATGAAGGATGCTGATACCAACCAGAAGGATTGCTTCGAGGTCACGTTTATGAAGCGATTCATTGAAAGACTGGTGCCATTGATTTCGTTCAGGCCGAGGCTGCTCGCTTTGGGAGGAATTCGGCCGAGTTCAGGATGCTGCTACAGATTGCTGGACAATCTTCTCGTCACGTACTGCAGCAGGGCCCAAGTACCTTCGATTATGAAATGTTCATCAGCTACTCTATGAATCCAAGCCTATCCACCAATGTCACTGGATCTGAGCCGCTGCCCCCTCGACTGCGATCACCATGAGCGATGGCGTTGACGCAAACCTTAGCGAAGAACACCACGCACACTTGCTTGAGTACTATGCGTATACGTATGGTATGGCTGTTTTACCTGCGAGTGACGGGATTCCAGCTCATGCGTTTGCCACGCGGAAGGCTGAGAAGTTTCGGACGATTGAAATCTTCGGGCAAACATATCGATCGGCAGCTGCAGCATCCTCGCGCGGATCCTACATTCAGGTTGTCTATTGGCGCGGTGAGCAACCTGGCGCGTACACCGGCCGTGTGCAGTATTACTTCAAGCATCCACTGGTTGTCAATGGCACATCAGTCGTCCACCATCTCGCTTTCGTTCGTTGGTACCGCACTGTACCGGAATCCCACCAGCGATTCACTTTAGGCGGCCTTGAAGAATGGCTATGGCAGTTCACAGATGAACGCTACGATTGTATCATACCTGTTCACCGCATCCACTCACAAGTCGCTGTTGTTGCTCATGGGCCGCAAGATGACGTGCAAACAGCCAGGATGGTTGTGATTCCGTTGCCAAAACGGATTACTGTTTAAAAAATAAAAAATTGTTCTTGACAAAGGTCTAAAACTTTACTCAAAAATTGGCTACTAAAAGAAGCAGGAAAAAAAAGGCTTTTATTGTTGCTGAGGTCGGCGCACAGCCCACGAGGCAGCCTGCTCGCCAGCTCGGGTGTCAACACGAAGTTGCACTCGAGGTCCACTGGTCTACGCTCGATCCTACCAGTGGCACTTCCACGACCAGTGCCCACTCGACGTCGTACGTTGCGACCTTCCTCGACAGAGTTGCCATTGTCGTTGCTGTCGCTTCTTCTGCGGCGGCTTCCTGCTGGTGGCGGCGACCGGGTTGCCAACTTCCTCACCGCTGTGAACTGATCCAGTTTCTCGAAGTACTGGACAGCCTACATATGCATACAACTTCTAGCTTAAAAACAAATACCCTTTACTTAAAATTTGGTTACCTGTTGGGAGCGATAGCCCACCTTGTAGACGTTGACAACCTTATCACTTCCGTCAGCTTCGTCATCTGTCAACTCTGGAGACATACACTCCGAGCGAGAAGTGCACTCCCGCCTTGGAACGGGGATCCCTCTGCCTCGAGCAAGTCCACATTATCAGCATACGACTGACAGCGCGCATCATGCTTCTATATATGACCAGTTTTTCTTTTTAAGTGCCACCTTCCTTGTTGAAAATCGCTTATGGCTCTAACCTCTCGCACACGCTGGTACCGGCGCTTGTCGTCGTTTTGCTCCTCCTTTCGCTGTTCGCTCATGCGTGCATCATCACGGCGGGAGCGAAAATGTTGTGCACCTTTTCGCGCACAGTCTTTTTGTCCACCTGGCAGCTTGGTCTGCCACAAACCCAGTTAACCACTTCCGTGGCCAGCTGGTTGTTCGGTGCCCTGTTGAAGTATACACCCAGATCGAATTCTCTAGGTGACTCTTCCTTGGCAAGCGACTCCAATTTCTGATGGATGAGATCCTATGTCACTACGCGTATCAGGCCAAAGCAGTATCAGCATTGCATATTTTTTCATTACCTTGCGTGCTTGATCTCTTCATCAGTATATGCTCGGACAGCAGGGGCAGTAGGCACACTGACTACAGAGGCAGAAGGCTCACTGACTACAGGGGCAGCGGGTTGCACGCTCTGCTGCGCACCATACAGGGCGCTTAAGTCTCGCAAGCGACCTTCCTATTCCTCCTGCCTGGCTTGCACACGACGGTACTCGCCCAAGAGATATCGCAACTGGGCCTGAATATCATCAGGCACACCAGTTGCTTGGTGCAGGGTCCGGCGATCGTTGAATGACAGCTCCTCATCACTGCTATCGCCACTGTTGCTATTGCCAAGAATGAAGTTAAAGTTGGACATCTAGACTATGCGTAAGTATAAGCATTCACGTAAACTAAACAGCGAACATTACGGTAATTGGAGCGAGCTAAGGTAAGATAAAGCGGTATGAAATGGATACTTTCCAACATGGTGTTTACACTTTATATATTTGGTACTGCCGCCACGTTAGGTGACAAGCGTCGCAATGACTATAAAAGTCGACTACAGAGCTCAGGTTCTTTTTTCTTCCTTTAACTTATTCTCTTCAGTTTTATCAATGTTGTCCATGGGTGCCAAGGTAATAACAGTGCTGTTTCCTCCGTGCTGTCTCCATATAATCATTGACTTTTTCCAAAGCACAGCACTACCAATTGTATTCAAGGTATTATCCTCTCTTTTCGTTGACACCGGAGCTTTTCTGGCCAGAACACCGAGCATATCACAACATGGTAAGCACCCTCTCAAAGCTTGGTCTGCTGTACTTTCCTTAACAGCATCTCTTCCTTTGCAGCCATCACTCCATTTCGCAAACTAAATCAATCACGGTGCGTATAATTCATAGACTACATTGCAAGTGAACTAATAAAATCTTAAGAATAGGCTTGCCCCACACTGGTATTATTTCAAAACTGTAAGGTAATCTGCTTACTTTTTCTCCACTGTGCATGTTTTCTAACTTTCCTCCATTCTAGTTACCGTCATGCCACCCTTTCCTCCGGAGTTCTTTACTCCTTCTGATGTTCCTTACGCCGTCCACCGTTATTTTCCTGGTTGACCAGTCGCTAGTGATTTATGTAGACAGATAGAAATTTCACCCATTCTATAGTCCTTTCTGAAAATAAAAATGCTTTGCTGCTATAATCATACTTACCACCACCAATTTTGCCAGTTGCGCAGCTAAAATTAGCTGAAAAAATATGCTATTCAACACCGGATGCTTCTTCCGAAATCAATAAGCAACGTCCCAGTACCCCCATCTGTGTACCCTACTACAAAAAAGCTTCTAACCGGCCGGTGCATTACACAACGATTAAGGTTTACCGCATGGTTGCTAATGCCTTTTACAGCAAAAAGTATGGCACGTCCGATTGGCTGGTGCTTACAAGTATCTGTAACTTTTAAACTTACAGATACTCGATAATAGTCAGTTTCGTTACAAGTATATGTAACTTTTGAAAGTTACAGAAAGACAAACATATACCCGGCTATCTGTTTGTTTCCCTGTAACTTTTTTACTTACATATTCTTCTAAAAATGCCCAGTGTATTGTTTCCGATATTTGTACGTCACATGGGGCTCTTTGTCGCCTGGTAGCCATCTATGCATATGCAGAAGAGACACCGCGCAAAGGGTTTTTTGCTTCTTTACCAGCCTTGCCATGTTTTGTAGACTCCACTATGCCATGTATTATCGTCGGTGACTTTAACCTACACCTCCACGAAGTCATTCCAGCCGAAATCCAGCCATGGTGCACTTTGCTGATAGAGAAATTTGTCAACTGCATGTACCCTGATGAACCGGAAGGAGTTTTGTCACCTCGCTCGGCAGCTCCCACCTATAGCCACAGCTCACGTCAGTCCACCATCGACTACGTGTTCATCTCTAAGAATCATTTGTCCTGTATACTCCGACGTAATCAATGGCTACTCCCACCCTCCTGGACGGACCACAACATGCTCACAATTGACTTCCAAGCACCTAGCATTGAATGTGGAGCGGGTTGCTGGCGCTTCAACCCTCTCCTACTGGAACAAGAGCCTTTTCGACTTTTGCTATCCACAACAGTCGCAAAGTTTTTTGAACGTACTCGCGATGACGAGTTGCCCAACACCCGCCACTGGGATCATTTCAAGCGAGTAATCAAAGACACTGCCCTTCAGTATAGTCGTGGTAACAGTCGGAGGAGGCACCAACGCATCCAAGAACTTCAACGCCACCGCCAGCAACTCCTCTTTCGACGATGCCCTGATGACACTGTCAAGGAAGTTGCGCTACGCGAAGTCGAACAAGAGCTTGTTGAGCTCCAAGAGCAACAGACTCGCCAACTATTATTACGCTCGGCAACTCGCTGGCACGAGGAGGGCGAACGCAATAACAAATATTTCTACCGGGTACTACGTGAGCGCACAGCTGCAGCGACCATCACACAGCTACAAGATCCTCAGACTGGTGAAGTGGCACTCACAATGCCGAGCATTATGCGGATGGCACGCTCATTTTACACCGATCTATACACACCGGATCCAGTACATCAAGACAGCATAGATCGATTGTTAGCCGCCATCCCCCAGACCGCACAGTTGACTGACGCAGATATCGAATACTTGTCGGCACCTTTCACTCGAACCGAGCTGATGGACACGATTACCCATACACCTTTAGGCAAAAGCCCTGGACTTGATGGCATATGCTTTGAAGTGTATCGACATTTTGTGAACAATGCTTCGGTAATCGACCTCTTGCTTTCCGTGCTGAACACCGCATTACATGACCATCAATATCTGGCTTCCTGGCTTAATACTCGCATGGTCCTACTTTTCAAAAAAGGAGATGTGCGATTGCTGTCCAACTGGCGCCCCCTCTCCTTGATCAACGCGGATGCCAAGCTCTATACCAAGATGTTGGCGAACAGACTGCAACCCATGCTTCAACAGATGATCAATCCATACCAAACTGGATTTCTCACTCACCGCCTGATCTCGGACAACGGCTGGACGGTTCAAACTCTCATGCGTCATGCTCAAAACGTGGCACCTGACAACCCTGCTGTCTCCATTGCACTGGATTTTCAGAAGGCTTACGATCATGTGCATCCGGATTATCTAAGACAAACAATGGCAAGGTTTGGCTTTCCCCTCTCTTTTATTAATTCTATTCTCTTTCTTTTCTTTTCCACTTCCATTTCTATTTCTATCAACGGATGGCTTTCTGAGCCAGTCCAACAGCACAGAGGGTTACGCCAAGGTGATCCTATTTCCCCTTTACTATTTAACATAGCTTGTGAACCGTTACTTCGTACCCTTCTTTCTGACCCCCTTCTCTTGGGATCACCATTGGCGCCGCTTACCGAGCAACGTTGGCAACGACGTGCTCACTTTCGTACTGGTACATTACCGCTTCCACACTCACCGATAAAATTGTTAGCTTATGCCGATGATTTGTTGGTATTCCTCCACAACCCAGGTGAATGGCCACGCTTGCTTCAGCATCTACATGAATATCGACAGGCTTCCAATGGGCGAATCAATCTCAATAAAACCGTCGCGATCTCTCTATCTGGTAACAATCACCCCACATGGCGCACTATCCTGGATCCTCTGGGGATCACCTGGCATGACAAGACATCATATTCGGCAGTTACGTATTTAGGTTACCCTTTATACAGCTCTGAATCGCAGATGGAAGTATTTCTTGACCGCATCCTTACCAAGATCGAGCGACAGATACATATACTTCAACAACGGAGATTATCAGTCCTAAGGAAATCGATGGTCGCTAATTCCCTATTGTTGGCGCGCCTTTGGCACATCCTGCGAGTATGCATTGTCCCGGATAAATGGCTCAACAAATGCACCACCTTGATTCGACAATATGTACTGCCTTTTTTTCCGTATCCTCGCATGTGCCATGTGTATGCACCAAAGCAGCTCGGTGGGCTTGGTATAGTGGATATCCATTCCCAGTACCTAGCATTGCATTTTACGTATCTTCAACGGATATTCATGCCTTCCGACCACCAGATACAGCATCCATCTTTCATCACCTCTCATATTACCCAGCTCTTCCGAACGTATACTGGTCAGCCATCAATATATTCGCTTCTCTTGTGCGACAAACAACTACAATCCCTCTGTGCCAAGGTCCCGCACTTGATACAGCTACTTAAGCTGACGGCAAAACTACCAAAATTCACCATACCCTCGACGGCTCCACTATGTGCTCTATTGGAACTACCTCTGCAAGGCGTTCTTACCTCGACCGCTACCAGAGGCGACCTGAAGTGGCTGTCACCAAAACTCCTAGTGTGCGACCTCTATACATGGTGTCCCACGACTTTACGCCTTCAGCCCGCCGTCAACCGATATACACCAAGGATAATTACCAACATCCGGACCAAATTACTCCTTGGCCAGCTTCAGCAGCATCCCATTTTAGAACATAGTTTTTCCCATTCAGTATCATTGAGCCCTTGGCTCAACCGAATACCCACTTCTCAATGGTGTCTACCTCCATCGACAACAACTTCCCAGATCTCACCCTCAAGACAGCATCTAGCCAAAGAAATCAATGTTTTACACGTGGGACCAGGACGCCTACGTCGCTATTGGCTCAAGACCTCTACCACTACTGGGATAAGTACATCTCTCTCACCAGCACAATGGCGGCTCTTTTGGCGTTTACGTTTGCCTCATGGAATTCGTACGGCCTGGTGGCGTCTACTCCTGGATCGTATCTCCAACAAAGCGCATCTCCACCCCATTCTCCCCTCCAAGCACCCCACAGATCTCTGCCCACTCTGTGAAACCGAACCTGAAACGCTCCGACACTTCGTGCTCGATTGTCCGCTGAAGGCCACGTTCTGGATATATGCCTTGCCCATGATTAATGCACCACCATCCACTACTCTGGACATCGTATGGGATGCTATTCATCTTCGTTTTTCGTCTCCTCTGGACTTCTGTGCTCAAAATCTACCAGCCATCGGTTTGGTACTCCAAACCATATGGGCGATGCATTGGCGCTGCGTGCTAGAGGGATCCACATGGAATCTTACTGTCGCAAATAATCATTTAATGGAACTTAAGACTCGATATAATTTTCTTGTACCTGAACTAAACACCTAATCTTGGGGTCCAGCCCCAAGAAAATAAAACATATACATACAAAAAAAAAAAACGCAATCAGAGTATTACAAAATATATGCCTCTCGTTTCTCATTGTCTCTCTATCTTCTTCTACTATTTTTTTTATTATCAACATTTCTTTACCATGAACAACAACAGCATTCCACCGCCAATTCTCACCCAACGCCCCAGACGTAATAATGCTGCAGAAAGAAGACGCCGTCGAGCAGCATTTATGCAACGGCTGACAGAACTTATTGCGCCTTCAGTACAGGCTATCCGCTTTATTGATGCGAGCATTGTCACAGTTTTTTCAAGCTCGCCTCACCACTTTCGTGCAGCAAAAGTTAGCCGAACGCATGGTGCGCAATTCTGGACGTTGACGCATCCAAACCTGAACGACGACGATGGCTATGACAGTTACAGATGGCATTACCGCATGAAGAAATCAACTTTGGAATGGCTTATCAGTACTTTGTCAACACATGACGCATTTGCCTCAGACTCTCCTAGAATGACCCCAGTATACATTCAAGTCTGCTGTGCGGTGTGGCGTTTTGCAAACACACATGTTGGATATGGCATGTTTGAAACGCAATTTGGTTTAAGCCAAGGGTCGTATCATAACTTCACGATGCGATTCCTAAATGCCATCTGCGACGTTCACCAGCGACAGATCAGATGGCCAAGCACACCACAAGAAGTACAGCAAGCAGCACAAGCCTTTTCGGCACCTACTGGACTGCCGAGCACCCACGATGCAGGCAGAAGGCTACAGGGAGCGATCGGGGCTATGGATGGCAAACTCATCGTCATCCACAAGCCTACTAGTAACGGACAGCGCTTTTGGGATCGTAAATTACACCATTCGATCAATTTACTTGCTGTTTGTACTGCTGATGGAAGATTCTCGTATATAGAAGCTGGTCAATCAGGTATTGTCAACTACGTATTGAAATATCGATATATTACTCAGTCTAATGTATTTTCAAATCAATCTATAAGGTCGAACCCATGATGCACGTACGTTTGCCAATAGCTCTCTTAATACGAAGCTATTAAATGAAACTGAACAATGGTGGCTAGATGGAAGTTATATCCTTGCCGGTTAGTACTTCGACCATTCTATATCTTGATGAATATTACTAACATGAAGTTCCCCAAACTTGAAAGACTCTGCGTATCCACTACGACCAACGATAATGGTGCCTTATTCACGAACAACAACAAGCCTTGCCGAGAAAAAATTCAACTTCGTTCACTCTTCGATGCGTATGGCCCTTGAACGAGCCTTTGGTTGCCTTGTTTCCCGTTGGAAATTCCTACGCCATTATCTTTATCTTCAGGATCATGAGCGATTGACATTGGCGATATACGCATGCTGTATATTGCACAACGTCTGCATCGAACGGCACGACCTTCATTCAAATGAACTTTTTCCATTGAATACAGAAGAAGACAAAGGTACGACCGGCCGCATTGCTTTAATTGGTTCAGAACACCAACGTGGCATTGGAGACACTGCATCACTGCGTCAACAAGGTGTTGTAGTATGCGACAGATTAAGAGATGAGTTGTATGAAGCCAGTTGTAGATTGTAGTAGAATAAAACGAATATTACAAAAAAATTAAGTGGAAGTTAAGCAAAATCATTTATTGATCTTCATTATTGTCGACCTGCTCTTCTTCAGTACTGCTTGTGCTTGTATTGTTTTGCCCGCCACTGTTGCCAGGGCGACCGAAAAGTTCCCTCAATGTCTGAAGGTATTTGGAATGGCGTCGGTTTTCTGCTGCCTCAAAATCGCGCGCACGGCGGTCCTCTGCCTCCTCAAACCGTTCGAAAGCCTCGTCAATACTAGCAATTAGGCGGTCCATCTGCTTGTTTGCATTCTCGAGGAGCTGCTCTTGGAATGCAGTGGTTCGGTGTCGTTGCGCTGGCCGCTCGTTGCCGTCGTCTTCGTCATTGCGTTGTCGGTTTCGAACAAGGCCATTGATAGAGTCCATGGTGGTTGGTGGAACAACAGCTGGATCGCTGCCAACGATACTATCCATGACGTTATAATACTTCCATCGCTCTTGACCAGGAGGGCCATTCGTGCCAGTCTAGTCTTGCACCACGGTCCGGACATCACGGGAGATGTCTACCAAGTCACCCCACTTTTTTTGCAAGGCTTCCTTTGAGCGGCCCACAGGATCAGTCTGTGCATACACCTGCTCGATCTGGTCCCAGATGGCTCCCTTGGTTCGCGTTTCGATCGTTGTTATACGTGTGTCATATCTAGTACTGACAGCACCTATCAATGCTTCGACGTGGCCATCTTTCCATCTGCGATTGGGTGCTCTCGCAGCAGAAGCAGAAATGCTTGATGATGGTAATGCTTCTGCAGGCTGTTGTTGCTGCTGAGGTTGAGGTTGTTGCTGCTGCTCTTGCTGCTCCTGACGAGGATTCCACATCACAATGTTGAAGGTGGGATTGCTGTTGTTGTTACGCATGTTAAAGATCACAAAAAAGTTCAAAGAGATGGATTAAAATAACTTTATTCGACATTATCATAGCTCTACACCTTTTATATGCAATCGGGCACGTTAATGCTTAAGGAAAGGAGAAAAAAAACGCATATTCATTCATCGATTTGGTTGGTGTACAGAAAAGGAAAGTCCCTCTGTTCAGTGCGGCTTTTTGGATGATCAGACCGGAGAGGGCTTTAAAATAGTTTGAATCCATTTTCGTCTCTCTGTTCGGAGCAAAATGAGAGCACCCAGGTGCGCCCAAGGAGGAGGGTCAGACTCAGAAGAAGTAGCGCGATCAGTCGGATTGGAAGTGTTTTGTTCTTTCTCCATAACAATGACTTCGTCAGTTGAGTACCAGAGCACTGAAATCGAATGAAACGATGATACCATTCATATATTACACAGAAATTTATTTTGTATTTCGAATAAATTAAGAAAAGATGGTAACACAGTCAATCTATCCTCGTTCTGAAGGATAATATAGTATAAAAGAGAGATGTGTCAAAACTTCAAAAACAAAAAAGTGCATTGTTTTTATTTCTACTTCCAAATATAGGTTGGACATCACTTTTTGTGCGGGACTGTATATTGTAAATATCCTGAATTGTACACAGACGGAAAAATAAAATGTGAATTATAAGTAAACACTGTTACGAAACTTTCATCAAATTAATAGGTGAAACATTCCCCTTTCACATTCTTTAATTGAGCAAAATTACCATATAATTACATGCTTTATGTCAATTTTGTGGTTAATTAGACATGCTTTTATGTTAAACATTTAATGAAAGTAGATTAATTTTTAATCTTGTAAAATGCTCACTTTCACACAAATTTATACATTCCAATAGGTGAATCTTTGCCCTTTCATACTTTTCAACACCACTTAACAGCTAGTGAATCTTTGTACTTTCACATTTTTCAACATCACTTGAGCATATTAGCTACAGTGGCTGCTTGATATAACGATACTCTATATAACGATATTTCCTGCTATAGACGAAAGATAAAGACCTGGAAGTATATATGCTGTAGTCTTCTTTTTTATTTATTTAAAGCGAATATCTGAGTACAAAAAAGGAAAATAAAAGAAAACTTCTGTCTAAATGTCTATACTTTGATCTTCTTGAGAGCGAAGGAAAGATGGTTGTGGGAGGGGGGAGCATATATACTTCCAGGTCTTCATCTCTCGTCTATAGTGGGAATTGACGGTCGATTCCGACCTGGAAGTATATATGTTGATCCGGAGTATGATTAGTCGATTGAGACTGGGAGGCGTAGGATAGCACTTGTAACATCGGTTTGTGTTAAGCATTGGCGTCTGTAATGTGTATCCACCATGGCGTCGGAGGGCCAGTTTCCCAGAGTCACCACATCCATGACAGGAATGCTACAGGCAATGGCCAGGTCGGTGCCAAGAGAGCAAATAGAAGGCGCTGGATGGGTATCCATCGAGAGCTGGACCAAGTTGCGTAACTATTTTGAAATCGTTTAGATTTGAACTGGGCATTGAGGTCGAATGCTATCCACAAAGAGAACGTCAGAAGGGCGCAGGGCGGTAGCTCAAGAATAATCTTGTAGAGTCATAAAAGCATGCACCAGGCACAGGGCAACACAATTGGCGTGCTTCTGGATCGTAGTATGTTTGATAACAGCGCGGCCTTATTGTCATTCTTTGGCGCGGCTGATAACCAAAGTAAGTTGGGAGTCCTCAATCAAGGCACATTGGCGTAATGTAATTCGCTGTAAATCCAATGGCTGAAGAAGAGCAGTGATACCAAGTAAAAAAGCAGCAACTTCATTGGCAACACGCAGGTTGTGAACAGCTTGAGGATACAAGGCAATGAGATGACAGAAAGTGGAGGACAAGTTGATAGCCACACGACCTAATGGGATCGGAGGCGCGTCATTGGCAAACTTCTTTAACAGAGCCATAATATCCACATCCTTCAAAAATTGTGCTGAGGAGTGATGGAATTTGAGAGCGGCAGTCTTGTATAACTTGATGGTGTTGAGGCTGTAACCAGAATGATGTGCAGACGACAGAAAATTGATGAGATCTGAACGAGAGAAGTTGTGTATGTCGATGTCTTGATCGATAGCGAAGTGGCAGAACAGCTCTTGGCCGCGTTTTGTATATGCAGTTGGTTGGTGTATCGTCAGTGAGGTGTGCCACGAGTAATGCAGTTGCATCCTCATTTAAGCCTATACTCTCATTGAAGCGACGCCAGAGACCTGCCAAGCAGATAGCTTCCACATCAGGTTTGGGAACGGCCAAGAGGTAATGGGAGTGCATAGCTGGATAGTTGTCCAAGGATCCAGAATGATTGGTAGCGCCAGAGACATTGTGTGGAGAATGGGAAACCAAGAGCTGCCAGGCCAATGTGGTACGACCACTGTTGGACGTGGTACTTAATCTTGTTGTAGCTTGTGAAGGGCATGGCCAATTAGGCGAAGGTTGTGTTGTAGGCACTCGGTCCAAATCGTGGTTGCTGTGGTGAACCACTATATATATGCACATAATGGAGACTGGTCAAACATCCATTCTAGCACATTCCATCAGACGAACACTCTGGAAGAGTATTGATGACTAAGATATGAATGGTATTACCTTACACCGGTTTCAAGGAAGCTGACTGATGTTCTACAGGACATGCACCTATCACAGAGTACACTGAGTCGATATCTGCCATCGTCTGTAAAACATAAGACGAACACGCAACCCGATACGTCCTCGACCAAGTATCATTTATCTAGGAACAGATATTAGAATCTCCAGTAAAAGATATAAAAGAGAGAGAGTTCATCCATAATAAAGGACAGACAATTATTCAGATTCTCAACGAATTCTATTCTTGTTACCTATTCTATCTCTAATAACTTTCTCACCACAGTTGCTATATAGCTGGTCGAGTGGAAGGGAACGAGTGCCGCCATGTCGGTTCAAATAAGCTGCAGACATCGTGTTGTCAGTCTTGATTAAAATGGTGCAGTCTTGTAGGTGATGGAAGGTTTGGAGGGCTAGTTGAATGGCACGTATCTTCTTCCAGTTGATGTGATAAGATGCTTCGTGATGTGTTCAGAGCCTGTGAATCTGTTTGCCACCAAGATGAGCCCCCCAGCCGGTCTGGCTGGAGTCGACATAGAGGTGATGGCAGGGTGCTTGCGCTGGGATAATAGACCAGCCATTCCACTTACCAGATTCTGGTGCCACCAGAGAAGTTCGGTTCTGCAAGAGTTCAGAATATGATGAAGACGATCCCAACCCTTTCTGTGACAGGCAAAACGATTCTTGAACTGGAGAAGCTGTAGTGTGTATAGCTGTACTGGAAAGACGGCGATTGTTGCTGCCTGGATGCGCATGGTCAGACTGAGCAAATGATGGGGGGTAATATACAGGTCGAGGAGTACTTGGTTGATCGAGCGGCGCTGTAATGGTGTGTCCATTACAGACGTTATCCAACCTGCAACCTGGTTGATCGCCATGCAGTATCCATATACCGTATTGATAAACGTAGCATGCGACAACTCATATGGCGCATGGTTGGATAAGGATATTAGGATTACGTATAGCTTAGATGGAATTCGTAGATTGTAGATCATAGACGCCTTAGCTATTACCCTCTAATATCTGACGTATATATAAAGCAGGATTCCTGGATACAGGAATCCTCATCGTTTATACTCTCATATAACGGTTCCACCTTTGGGTCTCACTGATAACATTGTCTGACCTACAGCAACGCACTCGATTGTAAGTATACTGTGGTCTGCACTGTTACAGGCGCAAATTGCGAATCTTCTAACCAGGAAGACGTAGGGTCATGGTTACACTGTCGATCACAAAGCCTATGTGTTCAATTGATTGTTTCGGAATCAAGTCCGACTTCTTGAGATTGATCACCTAGCTGAGTTGTTCCATTTTCTGGACCAGCAGGTCTGTATGCTGAGTTGCTTGTGTCATGGAGTCATTGATCAAGCGTCAGTCGTCCAGGTAGACCTCCAAGCGAATCTCTTGTATGCATGCCCAAGTTGCAATAGGTTTGCAGATTTGGTGTGTAAAAAGGGGTTGAGAGCCAACCCAAACGGTGCGGTCTGGAACTGCCAAGTGTTGCCCTCGAAATGAAGGAGCAGAAAGCGGCAGCTGGCCTTGTGTATAAGGTGATGTAAGAATGCATCCTGAAAATCGATTGATCTAAAGAAATCGTTGGGCTTTACCATCCACGTGATCTCCTGCAAGGTCTCCATTTTGAAGTGGGGGGCAGTGAGGTACTGATTGAGCCGTTTTAGATTAAAAACAGGCTGAAAACCGCTGGTCTTTTTCAGAAATACAAACATTGGGCTGTAAAATCCCGGAGTATTGTCGAGTACCAGTTCAATGGCTTTCTTGAAAAGCAGCTGGGAGATTTCATGTTGTAGAAGTCGTTTTTGGTAGGGTTGCAAACACTGAAACTGAGGAGGAACGAAGGAGAGAGGCGGTGGGCAGTTGAAATGAATTTTGAAACCTTGAGAAATAATTGAGCGAACCCATTTGCTGTCGCTGAGTCAGGCCATGCAAGGGCGAACTTGTTGAGGCAACTGCCCACTATTGGTGAACAGGAGTGTTGTTGTGGTTGTTGAAATGTTGGCAGCAAGGTGGTTGTTGGTTTTGTGGCTGAAACTGGCAGTGTTGGTAGTTGGGGCCCTGGTTGTTGTTTTGAGACCAATCATTTTCCCCCGATTGGTTCCCCCCCCTGGAAAAAACTGTGTAGCAGCTGAAGGCTGGATAAAGCGGCGAAATCGTGGTCGCGCGTCGTGGACTACGCGTTGAGAAGCAGCTTGCTGAGAAATGGCAGTCTGGAACACCCCAGTCGGCATCGTGTAAGTGGTGGCATCATTGTCAAGAGAAAAGGCTGGATTGATGGTGTGCAACGCTAGGTTGTTGCATGCTTGGTTGATATCACCAGTAGCGTGCATCAAAAGGTGCGAGTGTCCCTTAAGATGATGAACAAACAGTTGACTTGGTCTTGCAGAAGAATTGAAAGGAGTTCATTGGCCAGTACATTCAAGGGATGAATATCCTCAGAAAGTTGATACTGCAACTGGTGCAAGGTGACGTCCTCACAGGCTTGTGCATGGTTGAAGCATGAGGCGGCGATGGGCAGTGTGGCAGGTGCAGCGTAATGTATGCTTTGCAGTGCTGGAGAAACGTCGCTCAGGGCCCGTTTCTGTTCATCCGTCAGCTGTTGGCTGAAGAGATCCTGACCCATCTCAGGAACGAGCTGAAGTAATTCTTTGGTTGGCGTCCAGTCAACGTGTTGCCTTGTCGGCAGGGAGTGGGGTGGTGACGCTGAAGGCTGCTGGAGCATCGTCAGATTGGCAAGCAGTTGTTGCTGTTGAGCCAATTGTTCTTGAAATGAAGTAGGCTTGCAACGGGCGTGGACTGAAGGTCTTCGGGCATATCAGTCAGTCCATACCCAAGAACTAAAGACTGTCGGTCATCTCTAAACGGGCAAGGCTGCTAGACCGTGCCCGAAAATCCGGGCACCTGAAAAAGCATGGACTGACAGACATTGTGTCTGAGATGGAGCTATGAAGGCGTGATGACTAATTCAGATGAAGCTTCGTTCATTACTGAACATGATTAAGATGCAAAGCATAAATATTCACTACAAAACTTCAGGTTTTTCTTTTAGAGACAAACTACAATTTCTTTTGGCAGCTGGCAAAAATAACAAAGAGTGTTGTGGCAATTAAAATTATGCACGTTGCTTAGGCTCTCTTAATCTTAATTAAGTGGATTGGGGAAGAAGTGCAGCAGAGAGGGGTCTATCATGCATGGTGGATACGATCCTTTTCTAGAGCATATGCTCTACTCATCTCAGGGCGTAAAGCCACACGATTCTAAGGAATCAAATTTCTTGCCAAAGAAAATGCATGCTCTACAGGTGCACTGGATCCTATTCACCACTGCTGTTCATTAACCATATCATATTGAAGAAGAAGCAAGCTAACCAGTGATCGCCAAATAATCTCTGGCCATACGGGAAAGGGTCAGGAATACAACTTGGCGGTCACGCCACCACAAAAGTGGGTCCATAATGTATTCCCGATCTTCTCTGATATAAACATCCAGTTTGAGGACCTGCTGCTGTTCATCCCTTAATCTTTCCCTAAAAATTCGTGCAATGAAGTCATCCACTTGTGCGGCGGCACCAGCTAGTTCCACTTCCTCATCATCTGCATGCGCCTCAGGTGGATGTTGTGCATTGCCAGCATATGCAGCAAACACCATTCGGACAGTTTCTTCAACAGCGTGGGTCCATTCGTCCCCCCCTATTGGTGCGTTTGGTGGTAATCCAATTTTAATCGTGGATCAAGCACTAAACAAGTTTAGCAGATACGTATT
>JALLLT010000087.1:0-67045 GCA_025266875.1 Fennellomyces sp. T-0311
ACTTACTGTTTTCTCGATCCATTCCTCTCACCACATTTTTTCTGTGAATTTTCACTACTATGTCACCCAATACTCCTACTCCTACCTCCAACACTGTCGACAAGGGTAAGCAAGTTGTCCCTCCTGTTAGTCAGCAACAAGCTGAATCCTCGCCCGATGTCAATCCTCCTACTTCCGGATTGGGAAACCTCTCGCTGGATGGTGGCAGCCCTAGCAGAACTCAAGATCAGATGGATGTTGACCATGAAGAAGGTGATAATGATCGTATGTCGGCAAGCACTGCCATCTTCCAGACCGGCGCCATTCATTCCATCCACGCCGATCGCATCCAAGCGGCGCTCGTAGCCCGTCAGGCTCATTTGGACCGGATCGCCAGCCTCGATTTGGCGTATTCACAAGCCGCTGCTATTGACACCACTTCGGCGGAAAGTGCCCAGCTACTGGCCCAACTCGCTTCGGCACAAGCCGCCTATGACACTGCTCGCGCCTCATGGCACAAGTCCCACCCTTCTCGTTTGGAGTTCTTTCGGACGAAGAACTGGCCAAGGCCCAGCAAGTGGAGCTGGAAAAGAAGATCCGCACACCGATTATTGTCCCGAAGGATTTGCCTGCTCTGCAGTTGCCGGGTATGGCAAGATGGTACCCTCGTAAGGTAGTTCATGATTCCGCTGCCGCCTTTCTTCGTGCCTTTGAGAAGGAACTCGGTGCCTACCACCTCGACCCCGCCAACGAATGGAAGCGCCTTCTGCCAATGTGTTTGAGCGATTCGCAGAACTTGAAGCTCAAAAAGCAGATCACCCAGTGGAAAGCCACCAACAAGCACGCTGTGGTTGACTACAAGACCGTCGCCAGGCTCATTACCGCCAAGTATGACACCCAGCTTGCGCGGTACAAGGAAATGCAAAAGGTGGTGCGAATGCGACAGGGCGAGTCCGAGCCATTGGATGAGTACATCGCCAAGTTCCAAGACCGGTGCATCCACGCTCGTATGGTGGACGGGCTAACGCTGGTAATGATTTTTGACGTCGTTGAGCTCCCGATACTATGAGCAGGCCTTGAGAACGGTGGTGCAGCACCATGGCAACTCAATGCCTGAGCAGGTGGACGAAGTCTGTGAGTTGGTCGCCGCAATGGAGTTGTCGGAAGGGGCCAAAAGGCACCGCGACCACCAAGACCGCCACAAGGACCGCCACCAAGACCGCCACCAAGACCGCCACAACGATCGCCGCCAAGACCGTGCCAACAAAAGCATAAGGCCAGCAATGGCCATGTCCAACAAGACCGCCACCAACATGCCGCTAGACCGCCCACGCCTTGCCACCATTGTGGTAAGCCTTGGAAGCATGGTCATAGGTGCGCTGAATATAAGGCGAATCAGGCCGCAGGCCAAGTTGCAGCGCCGCAACGACCTGTTTTCCGTGCCCGTGCCGCTGTGGCTTCCTCTTCCCGCGCTCCGCCTCCGTCGGAAAGCGACGACAACTACGACTCCGACGATGAAATTGTCTCGGACAAATTGCCTTGTAAGTTGCAAGAAAAAATACTGGATGAAATGGATGAAATACTCACTCCAATCACGATAGAAAAGAGGAAACGCCTCGCTCTCGTCGACACCGGCGCCAACATTTCGGCGATTTCCAGTTCATTTGTGAAAAAGCTACAAATAAAAATACATTTTAGAACTGGAATTATTACTCTTGCTTCACAAGGAATCATCGCCAATAGAATTGGGGTAACCGATGATCTTACCTTTATTTACAATGGTAAAACATACAAACATAGCTTCGAAGTAATGGATTTACCTAAGCGTTATACTGTCAGTATCGGAATGAATCTATTGTTCAAAATTGGCATTGGACTTACGGGTTTAGCTACCTCTTGGGTACCCTTGTTACCACTACAAGAAGAAGTAGTAAATGATGAGGCTTTTCAAGCAAATGACTCACCTGCCGCTAGCCCAGAAATTATGGCTGCCTTTATGGAATCACTCAATCCGTATTTGAAGGCAAATGCTGATATCCCAGTTACTTCATTCTGTACCATTCCTGAATCGGAAATTCACTTGCCCACGCCACCTGATGTTGTGTGCTACAAAAAGCAATATGATCTACCAATCAAAATGCGCCCGATAGCAGAAGAACAAATTCAACAGTGGTACAAAGATGGCGTAATTGAACCGTTACCTGCGAACAGCGATCAACGCTGGAACTCGCCACTTATCAGTGTTCCGAAAAAAGACTCCATGGGTAACCTGACGAGCTTACGTTTTGTACTTGACGTTAGAGAAGTCAATAGAAATCTTCCGGATCTGCGGTATCCTCTTCCTCTGGTGAGTACGATATATGATCGTATTGCAGGAAGCAAAGTGATCTCCGTCTGTGATCTGCGTCAAGCATTCACTCGCTGTAAAGTTGCTGAAGCTGATCGTCATAAACTGTCATTCACCTCACCCATGACCGGCGAAAGATGGTGCTATGTACAAGGATGCTATGGTATAAAGACGCTTCCGAGTCTATACCAACGAACAGTGGCCATTGCGTTGAAAGGTTTTGAAAGCTTCGCTTGTCACTTCATCGACGATCTTGTCATCTTCAGTAAAGACATGGAGGAACACAAACTGCACTGCCAACAAGTTGTCCAACGCTTGACAGAAAGTGGTTTAATCTTAAATCAAGAGAAATCACACTGGGCACAAACTTGCGTCTATCTTCTAGGCTTCCGTTGCACTGGTTCTAGCATTTCCCTAGATCTCCGAAAAGTAACCAACCTACTAGACATGGAGCCACCGAAGAACGGTAAAGGCGTCATGCGATTCCTAGGCGTTTGTAATTATTTGAGAGACCATATCCCAAACATGAGTAGACTTACCGCACCTCTTGATGAGCTACGATCCGCTGGCTCCTTGGAAAAGCTTTGGTTACCTAAGCACCAGAAAGCCTTTGACGATCTCAAATACGCTATTGCTCACGCACCTGCATTACACCCAGTGGATTACACTAAGGAGTTGTATATGGCAGTCGATGCCTCCAAAGACGGTATTGGTGCTGCTCTGTATCAAAAGGACGAAAATGACAAAAAGAGCATTATTGGGTTCATGGCACGTTCCCTGACCAAGTCAGAAAAGAATTACAGTGTCACCCGCCGCGAGTTGACCTCACTTGTTTTTGGACTAAAGAAATTCCATAAGTTCATCTGGGGCTGCTCCAACCTGAAAGTCCAATGCGATCACAAAGCTCTCTCCTATATTCATACACAAAAGGATGTTAATGCACTTACGGCAAATTATTGGGACACCCTTATGACCTATGACTTTGAAGTCATCTACTTGCCTGGTATCCAGAATGTCCTGGCCGATAATCTGTCGCGCCTCTTCAATGAAGATCGGACGCTGGAAGGGGGTGAAGCTCAGCCATACACATTCCTTAACAAAAGAAAAACACCGCGTAAGGAATTAGCTCACCGCGCAGTGAAAATCCAGAACGAAACGATGGAACCCCCAGAAGAGGAAAGAAAAGACATCCTCGAAAAAGCTCACCTATTTGGCCACTTTGGCGCTGAAGCCATCGTAAAGGCAATCCATAGCAATGGACTACATTGGACATCAATAAAGGATGACGCTGTGAAGTCGTAAAATCCTGCAAAGAATGTCAGAAATTCAATATTGCGAAGAAAGGGTATCACCCGCTTAAAGCAGTCAGAGCTTATTTACCTGGAGACCATTGGTCAATCGACCTTGCTGGACCGCTGACTACATCAAGCAGTGGAAACAATTATCTGTTAGTCATGATCGATATATGCACACGATTCGTAGTACTAAGACCCATACCGGACAAACAGTCGCACACAATTGTGAATGAACTCGTCCAAGTATTTATGACCTTCGGATTGCCCACCATACTTACCTCGGATAATGGCACCGAATTCGTCAATGATCTCATGAAGCGATTCGCAAGAGCCAGCAATATTGAGCATAGGCTCGTGAGTCCATACCACCCCAGAGCAAATGGTGCTGCTGAAAGAACCGTACAAACATCAATGCGCGCAATCAAGAAACGTGTAAAAGGTGTCCACAAAAATTGGGATCTATTCGTACCGAGTGTTCAGTTGTCGATAAACGCGAAAGTATCAAAACGCACTGACACCGCGCCCTTCTCGCTGATGTTCGCCAGGAAGATAAATAACTTTGAGGACTACCGAGATGCCGAAGTACTACCGCCAATGAGCAGAAAAGACTTGTTGGAAAGGATCGAGCATATGTCCGAAGTCGTTTACCCTGCGATTGCTGAACGAGTCGAAGCGTTAACGAACAAGCAAAGAGGAAAGTTTGACAAAAAACACCTGCTTGTTGAATTCCCCGTGGATAGTCACGTCATGAAACGCGTAAGGGATAAAAAGGGTAAACTCTTCCCTGATTATGAAGGACCCTACACCGTGGTTCATAAGACCAAAGGTGGTTCATACGTATTAAAAGATGAACAAGGAGAAATCCTCCCCATCAATATACCACCATCGCACCTTAAGCTCATCTCACAGGATGAAATTATTCCTGCAGATCAAATCTACGAAGTCGAAAACATCGTGAAGCATAAAATAGACCGAAACGGTCAGTATCTGTATAAAGTCCGATGGAGAGGCTATAAACCTGAGGACGATACATGGGAGCCATATGAACAATTCACCGACCCTCGTACTATTACCAAGTACTGGGAACGGTTAGGAACCAGTCTACCACAAACAAATAATAAGCGTATGCCTGCTGAACGCGCAAAACGCATTAGCCCTCGAAATAATGCTGAAAGTCGGAAAAAACGCCGACAAGCATAAATACTCAAAATCGGCTTCAAGCCTGGAAGGGGGTAATGTGGTATCCAAGGTACTAGCTAGTCGGCACTACCGGGTAAACGTATGACGGTACCTGAATAATACATTGACAGCCTTCCGGCTTGACTAGATCTTCCAAGAAGTCTAGAAACATTGCCGTGTCGGCTATATGATATGGCATCCTCCCGACCACGGCTATTTGATTATGAGTTTTATCTCGAGCAATATAAATAGAGAGAACCGTTAACATAATAAAGATATATTCGATTCTCACAGAACTTACTGTTTTGCTGATCAATTTCTCTCTCACCACACTGACATACAACCTGACACTCCTTTGAGTGATTTGATCCCACAGCCACTGCTCTTCATCTTCATGTTTCCTGCTCTGTTCCAACTGCACCATCTCTCGGAATGGACGTCGACCCTACTGATTACTTTCGTCATGACGTTAATCCCTCTTATGCATGTCCCAACATTCAACTTTCCTGCTACGATATCCACAATTTGTCATTATATTGGATTTCAGAACCTGACAGAGCCTATCGTTATGTACGTTGCTTGCTCAAAATGCCACGCGATCTACCTGCCCTCCACAGCACCTGACACTTGTGAGACTGTTTGATTGAACGCCGACGTGAGCACAAACCCATTGTTCAAGATATCTTCCAATCGTCAGACTCGCGTGCATCGGACGCCATTCAAGCAGTACGCCTATTACCTGGTCAAGTCTGCATTGAAGAAGTTGTTCAAGCGCAACGGTTTCGAGGAAAAGATTGAGGAATGGAGGCAGCACCTGTTTTTTGGCACCGTGTATTCGGACATCCACTACGGCGCTATGTGGAACAGCATCAAGACCGAAAATACCCAAGAGCCCTTTGTTGTCTGCGAGCGTTCTTTGCTACTATCCATCAATGCAGATTGGTTTGCACCTTTCGATTCAGGTTATTCTTGTGGCGCCATATATCTTACCGTCAACAATCTACTGCGTGCTGAGCGCTATAAGACCGAGAATGTAATTCTTGTTGGTGTCATGCCTGGACCACGCGAGCCTAGCACTTACGAGATCAATAATTATTTAGAGCCACTGATAACTGATCTACTTACCTTGTACACCAGAATCGATGATATGCCGACTGCTCAGATGCCTCGAGGTACTTGCGTGCACGCTGCTCTGCTCAACGTTATTTGTGATATGCCGGCAAGCTGCAAAATCTGCAGTTTTACATCGCATGCAAGTACATGGGCATGCAACAAGTGCTACCACGAGTTTGTGACCGATCCTGAGACCAACAAGATGATCTACGCTGGCGTCGACATTCCTGAGGAGACATTGCGATCAAACACAGACAATCGCGAGGCAGCGAGGCTTTGGCAGGCAGCAGAAACCCAAAGTGCGCGTCAATGCCTTGAGCGCGAAAATGGGACACGTTGGTCGCAGCTCCATCGGCTTCCTTATTTTGACGCTATAAATGCAACTGTCATCGACCCTATGCATAACCTTTTCCTTGGCACCGCCGAGCGGATGGTTATGATATGGAAATCTGAGGGCTATCTGATGGAATCGGTGCTCACAGAGATGCAAACCAAAGCAGACCGAATCATCGTGCCTCCCGGAATGCCAACCCTTCAACGCAGGATCCAACGGAAATTCAGCTTCATGACCGCCGATGACTGGAGAGTTTGGACCTTGGTGTACTCGCCATACGTACTGAAAAGTGTGTTGAGATGCACTTACTATGTGCACTGGTTGCTTTTCGTCGACGCTTGCCGCATGCTGGCAAAACCCTGGATCACTGATGCCAAAATTGCAGAAGTACATGACAAGATGGTGGAATTTGTGGCAGACTGCGCGAGGTACTATGGTGACGCTGCCGTATCTCCCAATATGCATCTCCATCTTCACCTACGAGACGTCTTGCAGCTACATGGGCCGATCTATGGATGGTGGGCCTTCTCCTTTGAGAGATACAACGGTTATATGAAAGATGTCGACACGAACCAGAAGGATTGCTTTGAGCTTACGCTCATGAAGCGATTTATTGAGAAGACTGGTGCGGTCGATTTTGTCCAGCGTCAAGCAGCACTGGGAGTAGCAAAGATAATGCTAAAGAAAGAAAGTAATGCATTATCACGAGCATTATTGATAATGCTTGTGATAATGCGTTATTTTTAAAAGTACAGCATTGTTTTAAGGAAAACGCAAACGTATCAATAATGCAGTACTTTCAAATAATGCGTTACTTTAGTGGGGCGCCAATCAGAGGATGTTTATTTTTACTGAAATCGGCATGTACAGAACCTTAATCTCTGTGTAATGAACCATTTCGTGAAGGTCAGAACAAAAGGTCCCTTGAAAACCTAAAAAGATGAAGATCGTGATACACTGATTATCAATATCGGAAAGAGCATCCCGAAGCAGATGGATTGGTATAGGATAGATTATCATTTTGTCAACGTAACAGCAAGAATAGATGGTAGTGATTATAGGTTAAAATTGAATAGTATTTTATTATCAGAATAGAATTTAGTATAGTATAGTTTCTATATCAATAAATATGGGCACTGCCAGTAATGCAAAGCAACCGGCGCAGGAAGTATAGATCCTTCCAAAGAAATGGTAAACGAGGTTGACTAGAACCGAAGAAGTTAGAAGAAAACGCATATAGCAGTTTTAAAGTAAAAAGCTACCTTACGATTCTGAGAGTACTACGAGTGTGGCATCCATGTAGTCAAGTCCTATGAGTTTCGTGGCAATTGGATTTCATGAATTACGTACCTCTGTAGCTTGAGCCTATGAAAAGAAGTGCCGGTCGTAGTAAAGTGAATGCTATTATGAAGTAAAAGCGTGAGAAGCAATGGGGCAGAATGTAATCTTACTGAACGGACAGTTTTATGCTTTGGCTTTTAATAAGGTTGTGTTAAAAGAAGAACATATGGTTGTTGAGTAGCGCTGGTGATGTTGCGTTGATGAAAGGATTAGCGGTTATATAAGACGATGTGAAAAAAAAAACTTACCGTATAGTCGATGTAGCGATGGTAAAGAAAGCGAAAGAGATGAAAATCGAGCTGTGTATTGAACGGTGGATTTTTATACTCATGGAAGTAGCGGTCACCATAAACTTTTGTAGTGACTAGCCGCCTTAAAGTACATAAAGTGTAAGAGAACTCGATAGTTCCGGTTCCTCAGTTCCATTCCATTCTGACTTTTTAACTATCGTAATATTAGCATTTCTATGGAAAGACATGGTACTTACTTGTACGTTAGATGTCCAGCAACAACAACAACAACAGCTCCGACTTGCACGAGAGCCAGATGCTACGAGCTATGGCTAACATGAGCTCAGAGATTCAGCGCCTTACGGATGAAAACCGGCAGTTGACTGCCACGCTGGTGGAACACGGGAGTCGCATCCGTGCGTTGAGCAGAGCTCCAGGCACCCAGCCAGTAGCTGATGAGCCTACGACTGCTGAACCAGCAGTTGTTGTGTCTGCACCACGCAGATACACCAAAGAAGAGGTTTTGGACATTCGCGTAAGAGAACAATTAAAGGAAACTTAGTTATCGCGTACTTATACAGCATGTTAGAATCACGTCCACGCAAGGGTGAAGCAGTTGGCCGCCTGTGTGGAAGAACCGTTGACGTTCAACTTTGATCTGGACTTTCGCCGCGGCGTCAACAAGGCGATCAAAGTGGACGTGATCGCATATGTACGAGAGCAGACGGGCGGCCAGGTGGACGATCCCAAATACGTGAAGGATGCGCTGCTCGCGTACTTCAACACGTTGAAGCGAGCTTACCGCCTGTCTGCCGCTGGATACGAGGAAATGTTGCAGCGCAACAGACGCAGGGCGCGCGTGGCCATGGTTCGCATCATTTTCAACCGAGAGTGCAAAATAATATACTAACAACATATATTATGGTGTATAGAAAATTGAGGCACGCGAGGCAGCCTATGCTGACCATAAGATTGCGCTGGAGTCGGCGTACCCAGATGGGTTGAGCGTTCTTGTCCCGGAGTGCACTTCGGAAGAGGAGAGTGATAAGGAAGGTGATGTGGATATCTTGCGTATCCGTATTCCTGGTTTCCGCAAGCCCAGCGTAATTATTTTTTAGTTGCATATGCGATTTGGAGTTAATTAAGCTGTTGCATATGTAGGTCACGGAGTACCTGACGAAGCTGGACGCGATGGTGAAGGCAAAGAGGCAGCGCCATCGCTCCTCTGCTGTGGCCGGAAGCAGCAGCAGCACTGGTGGTGACCAGCAAGTTGTGGCAGCCGCTGGTGTAACCACAGTTGGTGGTCGTGGAAGAAGTGGCCGAGGCAGCCAGAGCGGCAAGCGGTTCGTCCGAAAGTATGAAGTGGATGACAGTCGCGTTTTGGACCCGGCTGTGCTTGCCCGTTTGCCCCCTTGGGCTAAAAATTAAAAAAAAGAAACTCTCATCTCTTTTAAACACCAGTTTTTCATGTCAAGCAACTTTATTTTTCAAAATGTTATTCTTTTTGGCAAAGGGATTACAACCATCGAAGCCGTTGCAGGATCCCCTTGTGTCCCATGCGGAACGACCGCCACCTGGGAATGGATTCGGTGAACTGGAATTATGCACGTTTCATCTTCTTCCATGTATTGCCAGTGCCACTCCTCAAGTGTTGCCGGTATGAATCGTTGCTGCTCGCTGGAACTGTACCAACGAACGAACGCAAGATAATGGGCAATCGGTCGACGATTGATGACGACGGTGTGCTTGAAAAAGTACATTACGCGCCCAGGGTATGCACGACGTAGCCCTCGCCGCAAGTAGATTACTTGGATGTGTGAACCGCGGGACGATGACGCTGCTGCTGATCGGTATGTCTGCCCAAAGATCTCGATCGTTCGAAACTTCTCAACTCTTTCGGTAGCATATGCGCGGCCTGCAATATTGCCCCGAGGTGCCAAAACATCTATGCCGTACGTATCACTGTAGTACTGGAGCAAGAGGGCGTGGTGCTCTTCACTGAGGTTCGCAACAACGCCATTGTTCATCGAGATCGTAAGGGATGGCGGCAATGGCTCAGCTCCAGTGATGTTCGAGGTTAGCCCGGGGTTCAACGAGTGGTCAAGGAATGCCTCATAGTCAAAAGTGTTGGGACCATGCTGTTGAACTCGACGAGTGGATTGGCCAGCAATACGTAACAGCATTTCGAGTTGATCGGCATAGTCTACGAAACGGGCAGCTTGACGTTGGACAAAGTCGGCGGCACCTGTCTTCTCGATGAAGCGCTTCATGAAGGTAACTTCAAAGCAATCCTTCTGGTTCGTTTCGGCATCTTTCATGAAGCCATTGTACCTTTCAAAACTGAAGGCCCAGTATCCGTAGATCGGTCCATACAGCAGCAAGATATCCCGGAGATGGAGATGAAGATGCATATTGAGAGTTACGGCATCGTCGCCATATAGCCTCGCGCAATTGGCTACGAATTCAACCAGCTTGTCGTGTGCTTCGCTGATTTCGGCAATGGTAATCCGGGTTTTCACTAGCAACCGGCAGGCATCGACGAAAAGGAGCCAATGCAGATAATGGTCGCGCGTCAATACGGTTTTCAGTACATACGGGGAGTACACCAAGATCCACACTCTCCAGTCATCCGCCGTCATGAATCCGAACTTCCGTTGTATCTTGCGCTGAAGTGTGGGCATTCCGGGAGGCAGGATGATCCGATCCGCCTTCACCTGCATCTCGTTGAGCACCGATTCTGACAGGAAGCCCTCTGATTTCCATATTACGACCATCCGCTCCGCGGTACCAAGGAAAAGGTTATGCATGGGATCAATCACACACGCACGTATAGCATCGTAATATGGAAGTTGATGGAGTTGCGACCAGCGCGTCCCGTTCTGTCGCTCAAGTCGATATCGCGCGGCCTGGGTTGTTGCTGCTGACCATGCTTCAGCCGCCAGGCGATTGTCCTCATTTCTTCGCAATGTGTCGTTGGGGATGTCAACGCCAGCGTAGATCATCTTGCCAGTTTCGAGATCGGTCACAAACTCACGGTAGCACTTGTTACAAGCACGTGTGCTTGCATGAGATGTAAAGCCGCAGACTTTACGGCTTGCCGGGATATCGCAGACAACGTTGAAAAGCACAGCACGCACTCGAGCAACTCCAGGTTCTCCAGCAATCTCCATGTTGACTCCGGTGTACAAGGCGCGAAGATCAGTGACAAGAGGTGCCAAGTAATTGTTCATCTGGTAAGTGCTCGGTTCGCGTGGTCCAGGCATGACGCCAACAAGAATAACGTTCTCAATCTTGTAGCGCTCGGCACGAGGGAGGTTATTGACAATGAGATATATGGCGCCACAAGAATAACCAGAATCAAAGGGTGCGAACCAGTCAACACTCAGTGTGAGCATCAGGGATCGCCTATCACCAACGAAGCTGTCTTGGTTATTTTCAGCCTTGATACTCTCCCACATAGCGCCATCTTGGATGTCTGAATAGGTGCCGTAAAACGGACGCCGTCTCCATTCCTGGATCTTTTCATCAAAACCGTTGCGTTTGAATAGCTTTTGCAAGCCTGCTCGAACCGGATAGTAAGGATACTGCTTGAGTGGGGTCCGGCGCCCTCCGTTTCGGCGGTTGGAGGATAACTTGAATAATGGGTTCGCGCATACGTTGCCATTCAAAGGAGCGGTCTCACAAAGGTTTGGTGCGGTGGGCAGCAGATAGATCGCGTGGCACTTCGAACAGGCAACGTACATGACGATCGGTTCTGTCAGTTCGTGGAATCCGATGTATTGGCGAATTGTCGATATAGTAGCAGGGAAGTTGAAAGCTGAAACGTGCATAAAAGAGACTAACATCATGGCGAAAGTGATCAAGGTAGTCGCAGTGCGTTCAGAGAGATGATGCAGCTGGAAAAGGACAAGAAACATGAAGATGAAGAACAGAGGCTGTGGGATCAAATCGCGAAGGTGACCAGCTGGAGCGGTAGGTTGTGGATCGGCATTCATGTCTGTAGCGTTTTTTGTTAACAGTTATATTCTAGTCTTGACACACGTTTTTTCACCCACCTTCATCGTCATTGATCAACGGATCAAAACTCTCCATTGGTTCCTCGATCGGTGCATCTCCATCTTCTGTAACGGCGTCATCAAATGACTCTTGCGGCAAAAACTCGTGGCTCAATTCAGGCGACAGCTGCGCAGGTTCCGGTGAGTTATCCAATACGGATCCTATTTTTTCATCAGCAAGCTAACTTCGAATAACATATTTTTGACATACCATCACCATCAATAGACATCGGTTCATCGCTGCTTTGGCTCTCGTTTTCCTCTGCATTTGCGGCTGCTTCATCATCTACATATCAACTCGGTCAATATAATATATCGTGCTTTACAGCATTCGGGCTTACCACTGGATTCCATTAGCCTCGCAGTAATATTACGCTGGTAATGTGCGTTGTACGTTGCTTCCGTTACAGCTATGCCATAAGGATTTCGGCGAGTGCAGGCGGCGCAAAAGCATTGGAATAATTCCTGACGGGACATTGGCAATGAGGTAAGTGCTGTGTAGGAGAAGTATAGATGCCGATCTTTTGCAAGCATTTCCTGTCTCTATTTATACTCTTCTTTTTCTTTGCTTACGCCACTATGCCATAATACTAAAACGTGGATATACACCGCTTATTAACACATTTGCTTGGCGACATGTCTCTCTCTTTGTCCATGTAAATTGCTTTCTTGGCAACATTTGCTCTACGTGTTGCATTATCAAACAGCCACGTTTTTTCATGCAATTAATTTTCCCAATTTGGATTACAGTCTCCTTTCATAGTTGGCGGCATAAATAAACTTGCATTTGTCAACGGTGCCTGGACGCTCGAAATTACACACAGTCTTGGCTTTTTAAGTACGGACAAGTTTACGCACACAATGAGCTACTACATTGGACATGCATTCCCGCTGGCATCTTGTGGAATAGCCACACTACAGCATCTTTTTTTTTGCTGCCGGAGTAGAAATCGCGACAGTAGTTTAATAAAGTGCTCTCCTTTGAACTACATGGTTCATCTCAAACCAATGTAAAGATCGCCTGCCATTTCATCCTTACTCTGCTGACATTGCCAAATGGCATTGCTGCTTCACTGTTTCACACGTTCCAAATTAGGCTTAAACGCTTGTACTTCATTTATTTTCGCTGACACATGATATCGGAATACCATTGCCGTTGGCTATGTTCCTTTTTTTTCTTGCTGTGACACCATCTACCGATATCAAAATCGCGGGTCCCCGCAGTTTCTCACGTACCCCCACTCCAGTTAAGATAATGCGCAGCTTTTAAAAGCAGAGCATTATCTTACCACTGCGCAGTGGAAAGTGGTTGACTATACGTAAATGGTCTTGCATGACGTCGGGAAGAACCAGATCCCACAAGAGGTACATCAACACGTCAACTCTCTGTCTGCGCAGACCTGACATGTACACCTCCTTCAAATGGCGGTGCCAGGCCTCGACATAGTTGTTCGTGTTGATGTGGTGGTGGCCCTATTTGAGGTGAGTAACTTTAACATTCATTACATAAACTAAAGCTTACGCTACGCCAGGCAGCACTCCACTTCTCGCGTTTATCGTGGTACTCGCGCTCATAGTACAGGTACAAGTTTGCGGTTTCCCACTCATCATCGTTATCAAGGCACCACCAATTGAACTCGTCATGCATCATGTCGAAGTCAGCGGGGGTCTCGGCTTTCATCATGTTCATCAGCAACGAAAGAGCGTCTTCACGCATCTTCTTCTTCTCAGCCGTGGTCTTGCTTGGAGTGGAGGGCTTGGCGAGCAGCTTGGTAAGAATATTCTTCTTCCATGCTTTCAAGATATGCCAGTGACAGATAAGTATCCTGACGTTATCGTTGTAAGTCGAGCTATCGTCATTTACAGCATTGTATGCTTTGTTAATAGCAACAATCTCTGTATCAGAGTCATCGATCATGACACGTTCCGGTACGAAACCATGCTGATTCTTCAACCATTCCAACCAGAACGTGATCGGATATTGGGCTTGACTGTTTGTGATCATCCACGCCAATGGTTTGCCCTTTCCAGTTGTACTGCATCTCGACACAATTGTGTAGAGATAACAGTCCTTGCTCCTCGCGTCAACACACGTCTTATGAGTCGAGTCGAGGCTGATGACATGGCCATTGTTTTTCAACACCTGAATAATATGTAAGTTTGTATCTGAAAAGTATTCAAACTCTTCACATAGATACCTCCAACTGCCAGTCAGACATGAATGCGACAAAGAACATTCCTTGTTCGTGCGTTTCAAGGTTTCTTGCCATGAAATGGCCTCTTTCCTGGCGCACTTTTTCACCCCATTTTTCAAGGCTGACCTCCATGGAAGGATCCAAAAAGGATTGCCGTTGAAGATGCATTTTCATCGCATAGTAAACATGGTTATAGTTTACTTGCATTGCGAGGGGTAAGCTGCTGTAGTCTTCAGTATCCAAAATCCTGGTAAGGACTTCTTTATCGAGACGAAGCATATGCTTAATGTTTCTCCAGGTAAGATTCTTTTCCACTTGCTCTTGGATGAACATTGTCACAGAACGAGGGAGTGTACCAGAGATGATATCTTGGTTGCTGCCAGGGATATGACCAGTGTGCTCACGATAGTAATCAATGCTGATCATATCCTTGTCACGACAATCCATTGTCACAAAGGCAATGAAATGTGCTTGGCAATTGCAACACATTGAGTTGTCTCCCCTAGGGTTACCTGCATGATTGCAAACATATCGCTATACAAGCAAGTTATCTTACGGTTAAATAAATGCGTTAAGTGATGGATTCATTATTTTACTTCATTGAAGATATGTCCGGGCTTTCCTCTCGACCTTTTAGTAGGTGGCTCCTCGGAATAGCCGTTCGCAAGGTACTCTTCGTTTTTCACACGGCGGCGGTTGCTTGACTTCGTTCTGTTCAAGAACTTGACGCTATAATGCGTTTCTTGAAGTTGGATCCACTGACAATAAAATGATCGTGCAACTTTAAGTTGGATCCGGGTGTTATCCTCAGGTCGTAGAGAAGGTTGATTGATAATGGTGGTAGTGAGAAAGTTTTCGATAGTCATGTTTTCAGGAACAGATAAACAATGATACAGTGGGAGTGTTTTCTCAAAGTCATAAAAAAAGTTAAGTCATTTGGCAGTCCTGGTGTGGAAAATTTATTGGCTCGTTATTTAGAATACCCCATCCAATGGAATACAGGCACACGATTCAAGTTTTGCGAAGGATGTAGCCAGGTGCTATATACAGCATCAAAAGCTGTCTCAAGATGTAAAGAAGGCACTAATGGTTATCTGTGGCGATTTATCTGCTGGCAGTGCCATCAAAATGGCGGAGGAAAATTATCCAGAAGTTGTGGTGAAGCGCAAGACTATCTACAACTACATTCAGCAACAGAAGAGTGTCTCTGGAGTGTCTACTGAGTTCGAGCCCCTAAACATCGGAAAAGATACCCTGCTGATTAAGCCCTTATGAAGGTTGCGGGGATTGAGTGAAGGTTGACAGGGTTTATAAACCTACCAAAACATTTAGCGGGGTTGAGAGAGGGTTGACAGGGTTTATAATCCTATCAAAATGTTGGCGGGGTTGAGAGAGGGTTGACAGGGTTTATAAACTTGCCAAAATGTTGGCGGGGTTGAGAGAGGGTTGAGAGCGTTTAAAATCGTGAACAGATTTTATCTACCTTGAATTGTGTTGAAGCGGGTTAAGCACCTTTATAAACAGTAACCAAGTATATGAATACGCAACGTTTTATAGGCAATAATATCAAATACTCTTAGGTAGATCTAGGCGTCATCATCTTCCGTGCCTACTTGCTTGGGATTATCGTACTCCTTATTCCAGTGAACAAACTCTTTGCTTCTTTCATTGATATGTGGAAGTCGGCCTCTGCTGTTGCACCAGGAAAACCGATCCGAATCATGATTCAGTAAATACTTTCCATACATTGATCCCAGGACAGGATCAACGAAAGCATCTGAATCATAATCCGGAACGACATGGATTGTACGCTTTACCCGTTCGATTTGGCTTATAAACAGGCCTTTATACGTATCGTCAAGGTCAGGTGAAATAACCTCTAACCCAGTCTTGTGTGTTTCGCCCAAAGGACAGTATCGGCGTGCCAGTACCAGATCGTATTCTCTACCCCTGTACTTCGCCCGGAAGACCATGAGGACTTGGCCATACGACTCGTATATCTCTTTGTCGCTCCTGTCCTTGATGTTGGGAAACTCAAATACCGCGAAATCTTTCCTTTCACGGCCATGGAACTGATCATGTGTTCTGATCTTGTCGATAATAACCTTGCCATTGCTGTCGCAGTCCTCTACTATCAAGGTTTGATACACCTTGATCGTATCGTCGTCGAGCTGTGGTAAGTTGCGTAGTGCAACACGTGCGAAGTTGTTATCGATAGTGGTGTGGAAGAAGGAGCGAAAGATTATGGACAATCCATGGAAAGTGCCTTGCTGTGATAATACGGATACTTCTTTGGGATCTGTTTCTGATGCGAGCTTATATGACAGTTGGCTTCGTCTGGAAATGATCTTGGAAATTGTCGCTTTTGCGCGAAGCGATGTTGTAAGAGTACTTGATTGGTTTATGGCAACGTCAAAAAGTAGGTCCTTCTTTTGAATAAAGTTGGCCATTTGGGACAGCGAATCAAACCGACCGTTAGTTCGTTTTGCCAGCTTCTTTACATCGATAGTGTGTTGATGCTCGGAGCTGGTTGTGCTATAGCCTCTGATTATACCCCGAGATCGGATATCGTGGGCATACTTTTGAAGCATGTGATTTTTGGGGAAGTTCAAACCGGATGGAGAGTACTTTTGGAATATTGGTGTGATATTCAACAATAAGAAGAGGCAGGTAAGTGACGAGACTCAAGTAATGACTGATTTATTTCGTATGTTGAATCATCACTTTAAATAATAAAAGCTTATTCTCGAGGGGTTGGATCATTGACATGGTTGTAAGGCACATGAACCGCTGTGGTAACCAGGGTTATGTGGGTTTCACTAAGATAGGCAAGGTTATTACGATGAACGCATGTCAAGACAGGGATGTGGCTGTAGATCGGAAAATTAAAGTAACCCGTTGTCAATAAGCAAACAAGGGTAAATGATGCATAAGCCATAATCATGTTGTGGATACAACAATTGGACTGTACTTATAGTATGCATCCAATGACTCCTCCATTTCAGTAAGACTATCCTCGGTATGTTCCTCGGCGGTGGTGTGCATTACGAAATCCAAGAAATGACGCAAGCAAAGTGCTGCTTGTAGCGGAATATAATCGTAACAGCAAGGTAAGATGATAGCCATATTGCTTCGCCATTCTGTATAAGTTGGATTTCGCAAAAAGCGTGGAAAAATGCCTTGGTTGAACCGACGATGATCTTTGTACTGAGGTATCATGGATGCTCGATTGTTAATTTCTTCAATGAGGGAAGCTCCTTTGGTACCATTCAGATCCATGATCAGTTTGTCGAGACAGTTGAGCAAGTGTTCGTATACACCGCCAAGCTGGTGCAAGTCATCCACAAGTAGTGAATCATGGAGATCAAAGAATGGTTGAGGAAGTTTCCAAAATGCGTTCTATCATATATAGTATAATGCCATGTTTAGCAAAAAAGTAAAATATCTACATTATTGATTGATAGTACCTGGATGTTATGCATTGAAATCTCCATAAATATTTCCTCATCTTCTTCATCTTCTTCTTTTTCTCCTTCGGTGCCGTGCAAAAGACCGTTTCCAAGTTTGTACAAATGTTCCATCTTGGATGACGTTCGTAGTTCCGCTGTACCGTTTTCGCGGTACTCGCTTGTCAGAACGAAGCAACGTGGGCAACCTCGGGCGGTATTTCCGCTTTTAACTAAGGCGAGAAGCGATCTAATATAATGTTTAATAAATATACATGCAAAGAGTCAGCGATACTTACTGTTCTTGGTAATCTGCGGAATACGCTGCCAACGCGGGGATACATTTGTATACTTTTTGATCTGGCCCTTGCATCTTGAAGATGTCGAACTTTCGAAAAGGTGCCATGACGAGACTAATACAGTAATGGAAGATCGCCTTTTTTGCTAATGGAAACCATTTCTTATTTGACAACCTCTTGCTTTCAATAACCGGCAAATATGCTAGTAAGCGAGTACCGTGCAACGTATCTTTGGTTCTATACTTAAAAGGAGTGTTTGCTACGTAGCCATAAAATGCTTAGCCGTTACACATTAACCATATTTATGCCATATGTTACTACTAACCTAGCTTCAAGTATATCGGCCACGCACTATTTCTCAGGTTGCCGGTAATTACTGTTTTGTCTGAAGCAAGCATAAGACCAAGAATAACGCATCCCTCCTTTGATATCTTCTATGGACGAACATTAACCGCGTTAATACGTATCACCATAGGAAATGGATACCCTAATTTTCCCCAAAAAACCCCCAAAAAACCCAAAACCCGAAAAAACACGAAAAGGTCATTTTAGGTATTTTTTAGGGTCAGATAAACCCTAAAAAACCCTAAAAAACCCTAACAGACCACCAAAGATCCCTACCAATTTCCAGTAGTAGGCTATATTTTCAGGTTTTTTAGGGTTTGTATTTACATACGTTTATCACGCCTTACTCTTCGTTATATATTAGATAATAGCTGTTTTATTTCATACGGGTTAATGACATGGATATCTAGCTAATGATGAATCGCAGCTTTTCTTTCCAATTTATATTAGCAACTAAATTATCTACATAAAAGAAGTTATCCTAGTGGTGTCAATTAGTAATTCTCCTTTGTGATCTACTTCGGCATGTAGGCTGTCTCTTTCGCTTCAACGGTCGCTCATCTTCATCATTGTCCGAGTTATCATTCCTCTGTGCTCCATTGCTACCATTAACATCACCTTCCGTTCTGCGAGTAGCACCACTCGTTACTACGCCCCCACTGGCACTTCTCTGTTTGGTGGACCTTCTCGTCTTAGGGCTGTTACTCATGGCGCCCTCCGCTGATTAGTTGATCTTCCTGAAATAACTATTACGAATGATTTATAGCGTTGTATATAAAATAAAGCTTACCGGCATTGCTCATCTTGCTTTTGGTGCAATTACAGGCTCTGGCATTTGTAATGGCGTTGGAAAGAATTTGAGGCAATGGTATCGTATCATTGTCTTCATCGCTGTCTGTCCAAGATCTATCTTCAGATGCATCACAGTTGGGCGTATTTTCCAAGGATGTACTAAAATGGGAAGAGTATCCAGGTGTTGAGTCTAGCCATTCAAATACCTACGGCGTAGGAGAATGCATCGACGGATCATTAGCATTGGTTGATACTGCACCTGCTGCTTGCACTTGATAGCCCTCGTCTACAGAATGTGACCATTGACCATGGTTGCGCACTTGATATATAGCTATAGAAGAATTATTTATGTCACTAGTACGTACCGTTAACACTAAACAATTGCTTGCTGGAACTGCAGCTGAAGAAGGTTCGTTGGTTGTATCGATGCTACTGCTGCTCTGTAGTGGTTCTCTTGTGCGTGCTTGCTCAGATTGTTGGTTCGGAGCAGTGGTGCCCACATCAAGAGCAGTGCGTGCCAGGGCCTCTTTGGCTGTAGCAACAACAAGGCACATGCACAATGTCATTAGCAAAGCGCTTACCTTTATTCTTCGATAACCCACCGTTTGCGTTGTCCCTGAGATAGTTCGTCTTTTTATCTCAGCAGTGTTGCAAGATAATACGTGCCGCCCAATGGTTTTGACACGCCGCGAGAGGTGCAAATGCTGCGCGCCGTTGTTCCAAAGTCGTGCAAGCTTGGCCAACAAGGTCATTTATAGCGTTCCAGTGGGTTGCAGTAGGATCAACTCTTCCATTGTTGAGAAGCTTAGAAATAAGCACTTGAGCTCTCCCCCAAACATTGTCTTCCATTAAACCAGCATCGAAGTCGCTCATGTCCAAGCTGTGTGCATGTGCGATTCCGAAGCAAAGCTGGTTGATCTCCTTCCAACAGAACTTGGTTGTCGAACGACGCGGTATGCTTGAGGTTAGTTTAGTATTAGCGGTGCTGCCATTAAGCCTTTGACACACAAGCTTGCTTTCAAGTGCTTCCACGGAAGCTCTGAGCAAACTGACTTCTTTCGCGAGCACTCCAATTTAATGCGTTGTTTACGTAGAGAGCGTTATCAGTGCTTGTAACTGGCTCCAGAATTTTTGACAGGATTTCTGAATCGGTTTGTGTTATTGTGAGTAAAATAAAACTAAAGAGAAAAGCCAAGAAAAGCAAAACGCGTAAAACAAAGCAGTGCGCAGCATCATCTAACCCCGACTATGTAGCATGGTAGAATAGCTCTGTACCATTTACAGCGGAGCTCCGAACGACCAAACCCCAATCAGGGTTTTCCACTATGTAAGTTGGGTATTTTAGGGTTTCAATTTCCTATGGTGCACAGTAGCACCCTCTTCGTCGCCATCATTCACAACGACTCCCTGCTCTACGTCATGACCGTCATCGATTGGAATTGCTCGATGAAGGGAAGGGAGCAAGGGACCTTCCGACAGCCGACCGTCCAAACCATAACCAACCATCGGCATCGCAACAGCCAGTCCAACACGATCGGTCACTTGACATTCTGTCAAGTATTGAATATGCCATTTGGACAATGAGGTATTGGCCAAGTATTTGTGGATGTTGCCACAGCAGTTCTGTTTGCGATCATGCTTGCACTGCCCGCACACAGCCAAGCCATCACCCTCATCGTGGAAGCCATGGCATGCCTTACCAAGACAGTAGCAACGACAGCAAACATTCAATGGACGGATCAAGGCCGGATAGTCGACCACACGTGACGAAGGAGCCCCAAAACGAAAAGCAGAACGAACATCACCCACGTTCAGTTGGGATTGGTAACGTACAGGCATGGTATCATAGGCGACGAGGGCAAGTTGCGCGCGGACGTTGGACATGATAGTTGAAAATAATCGGCGTTAGCGGAAAAACAAGGAAGAAACAACAACATCAACACGCACACACACACAAACCCCAGTCGACCGGAGTTACACATGAAACACGAACACATACACATACTTTCTTATACTTTCTTATTGTTACCTTATTCATTTTTCTTTTGCACCTTATATTTTGACAGCTCTCTTGTGAAACACACCTTTGTAGAAATTCTAACACCTTTTCCCCCTTATCCAAATTACCCCTTTGTCTTGTTCCCCTTATATCACTATTGTCTCGATCAAGAAGGGGAGAATGTTACCTACTGGTAACGTTGTAGTACAAGTTGTTAAGGCTCAGCCCTATATAATTAGGCGCTGCAGCCAGATTTAATAAAGAACAATCTCTTTCTCTTCAGCTGTATCACATTTGACCCTAAGAACTGGGACCCTTACAGATTCAGTCTGTAACAGTTTTCGGTCTTTCCTTTCGTGGATCTTGATGAAATTGCAGATCTCGGTCCTCCTAAGCCATATAATCCGACGGACATTATGCTGGTATTAAGCACTGTCCGCCACTCTCAAAACACGTATCAAGGCCGCAAAGAAGCAAGCAAAATTGCAAGACACTTTGCTTGATGCGATCCGACCTATGCTGGCAAACAAATGAGCAGCCCAGTTCATTTTTCAATGACTTCATATTATCAAAGGCCTCACCATTAATACAGCAACTTTTCTTTCATTCGGTAACACGCACGTACATATGTAACGTCTGCGGCAATACTTTCAGTGAAGACGCCATTACTTCATCCATTGATCACTGTGATGAGATGTTAACGACAGATGGCCCATCAGCTTTCACCACACAGTTTGCATACTTTACCCTATCCTCACCCAGGCATGTGAACTGCCGTTCGGAAACTTGCAGTAACACGCAGGCGACATCGTGTGAAACTGTTACGCGCTACTCTCCTTTCCTCATTGTGGAACCTCATAGCTGGACCAACGACCAAACGAAACGTATAGAGAGTTCATATTTTCTGTACAAGCTGCAATTTGAAAATGCTCAGTACACCAAGTGTGCACAAATATATGGCACAAGCCATCGCGGTGACCATTTCTATACAGTGGCGACGATACTTCATGGAGGAAAGCAAGTTCTTGGGAAAGTCGACAATTTGGCCAAGTCGAAGGAGATAGAAGTGCTTAGCGCCGATCCTGAGGAATTCGATAAGCTGCTTACAATGACCAATTTGACTGTTCTGGTCTGGTATAAACTAGACAGCATAGAACTAGTCCAAAAGCCCAAACGTATAGTCCATGAAAATGGTATCAAATTGAGTGAAATACTTCAACCCACCGGCGCAGTTACTCAAGGAACAAGTATGTTTACCTAGCTTATTAGCTTTTTTTAGCTAATCAATTACTATACGTATGTAGCTATAACTTGCCCTTTTTGCCATCAAGTTTTTCAAAAGCCTCATCCAACCGAGGTGCTAGAAGGCCTGTTTGCTACAGTAGATCAAGATCCAGAAAAGGCTAGACGCATGTTCACTTACACCCAAAGGGAACAATTCTGTCGACGCCACCGCATTGAAACGATATGCAAGCCTCTTGCGGAAGAGCGATCATACCCACTTGTACTTGATCTTCAAGTTCTTAGAAGAAGGATCCAGAAACTGAGACCGGACCTTGATGATATCATTCAAGGGGGATATAGTCTTTCCGTGAAGAAGTGATCGAAAAGTATCAAAAACTCGGTAAGCGTTGTGCAAAAAGTCCTATGACATTATATATGGAAATTGACAATTATATGGTAATGTGTGATTTGTATATAAGTTTTGAATATTCGACTTACTGTTTAACTTACATATGACATACAGCCAGGATACTATGGCGCGTTAGGAGGAAGCGTCATCCTTGATACTCTCCATGAAATGTATATTCCGATGCTAATGGGGCCAGAATACCACGAGCTTGTTTCTCCTCTGGCTGGTCAGGAGTTCGTCCAACAAGTCCTTTTCCAAGAGGTCGGCGTACTGTTGATTCAGAACGACCTGACTGAGCGTATACGGAATGGGCAACTAAACGAATATGATGAGCTCTGCGCGGTTGACAAAATGAGACCAGCGGAACTGTACCAGCATGCCCGAGCAATTATGAAAACTAGCCACAGCTACGGCAGTATTATGTTCCCAGCGCCTTCGGATGATTAAATTTTCTTCATATGTACACTTAAGCTTATGGTTTTATTTTTTTTCATTGAATACACTACACTATGTTATGCTATAGGATATATAGTATAAAAGAGTAAAAGAAAAAACTTTTAATACCTTTGCTATATAAAATAATGTTGTATGGAACCTAGAGAAGCTGTTGTATCTAACATAGTAGACGCCATAATGAACCGCGATATCACTAAGAATTTTGAATAGCAATAATAAACTAAATTCCGAGTGCTGTAGAAGGTTAGCAGCTGAGAGACTGAGAGTGTAAAAGCTCACATCATTGCTAACGAATGAATCGACGGAATGCATACGTAGATGAAGTTGAAAAAAAGTAGTAAAAGAAGTCGTTCCTGGATACAAATATTGTTGTCATGAAGTATTATTGATTACAAACTCAATATATATTCGGCAGCAGCATTAATCTGACGATCATGGAAGCGAATGTGGCGACCAAGAGGTTGCCATCAAAAAAGTCGCCATCAAAAAAAGTCGCCACCACAAGGCAGGCAATATCATTGGCTCTAAAAAAAACGGGTTTAAAAAAACGTCGCCACGATAAGGAAAAAAACGTCGCCACTGTAGTAATACTGAATACCTTTGACTATGAGACGTTCCTCAGCTATTCGTTGAGCCTGACGTTGACCGTCAACATCACTGGAGTAGAGCCATTGCCACCGTCCACCGCCAAGTCCATGAGCAATGGTGTTGAGGGAAGCCTCAGTGAAGACCACCATGCTCTCTTATGCCAGTACTACAGCAATACGTACAGCATCGAGGTTTTGGTACCTCGAAGCGGCACCACTGGCTGTACCTTTGCTACGGAAAAGGTTGAGAAGTTTCGAACGATTGAGATCTTTGGGCAGACGTACCGATCAGCTGCAGCTTCATCATCGCGCGGCTCACATATTCAAGTAACCTACTTGCGGCGTGGTGTACGTCGTGCATATCCTGGCCGCATAATGTACTTCTTCAAGCACAAAATCATCATCAACCGTATACCAATGGTCCACCATCTTGCGTTTGTTGATTGGTACAGTTCAAAGGAGGAGCAACGCTTTGTACCAGCGACCCTTGAAGAATGGCTGTGGCAGTACATGGAAGAGAATGACGCGTGTATAATCCCGGTCCACAGAATCCATTCCCAGGTAGCGGTGGTTCCACATGGCGCGCAGGCAGATCCTACGACGGCCTCGATGGTCGTAATCCCGTTGCCGAAAAGAATAACCATTTAAAAAATAAAGTTGCTTTGACACGAAAACAATGGTTGTTCAGGGGAAAAAACGAAACTTTTAATTTTTAGCCCAAGAGGGCAAGGTCTCCAACACAGCCGGGTCCAAAACGCGGTCGTTATCCACTTCATACCTGGTAACGAACCGCTTGCTGCTTTGGCTGCCCCGGCCACTTCCTGCACGGGCCTCGTCTTGTGTGACACCAGCCACCACTTCTGCTTCCTCCACAGCAACAGTGTTGTTGTTGGTGCTGCTGCTGCTGCTGCCACTGCTTCTGGCTACGGCGGAGCGGGCGTGACGCTTCCGATTCGCCTTCACAAGGCCGTCGAGCTTCTTCAGAAACTCCTTGGCCTATGTACGCCACAACCTATGTAAGCTTCCTTCTCACTTTCAAAAAAAATAAACTCGTACATTGCGATTGCGGAAGCCTGGGGTACGGATGCGCAAAACCTTCACCCTGTTCTCCTGATCGCTCACCTCTGGCAAAGTGCACTCCGGCACAAGAAGTGCCGACCTGCCAGGGTACATGGCCTCTACGGAAACCTTATGGGCAGCATAGGCGGCCTTGCGTGCGTTCAGTTTCTGTAATCGATCAGATACTGTATTAGCACAATACACCTGTTTCTCCGTATCTATATAGTGCGAACCTTGACTAGGCGTTTCTGCCTGTGATTGTATAGGAGAAGTCCCTCGTGGCGAGCCAGAGACATCCGCGCAATTCTCTTCAATGAATTGAAGTACGTGAGCAGCGCATCCTTTACGTACTTTGGATCGTCGACGCCGTCTAGCTGCTCACGTACATACTCCACCACGTCCCTCTTAATCGCGCTGTTGACACCACGGCGAAAGTCCAAATTGAAGTCGAACTGCCATGGATCTTCCGCCCAGGTTGCCAGCTGTTTCACCCTTGCATGCACATGTTCCTAACACACTTTGTAAATATGGTACTACTGACCGTTTTCTTCTATATCTTTCTTACGCGAATGGTCGACTCCTGTTCCTCTGTGTATCTTCGAGACGCAGGCGCAGGGATTTCCTCAGCAGTTGATGGCCCCGCGATTGCTGGCTCAGCAGCCGCGGATTCTACAACCACTGGTCGCACAGCAAGAGCAACACCATACCGACGCATACGCTCCTCCATCACCATTTGTCTTGCGCGCAGCTCACGGTTTTCATCCGCCATGCGCCGCATCTCCTCCTGCGTGCGCTGCATCTCCTCCTCCATGTTCTGCATCGCACGCAGCATTTGCTCCACGCGCGTTTGCTCGAAGCTCACGCGGTTGCTGTTGATATTGTTACTGTTATTGTAGTTGGACATCTAATGAAGAAATAGGTATGATGACTTTTTATATCATTGCTAATATTATGACAGCTCACAGTTAAATCGAAGTAGCAAAAGGTAAGTCAGAAAAGGTAAGAGAACGAGGGACCAAAAGTTCTAAGCTCTTAAACACTTTATATACTTTGAAATGGCTGGCCAGTAAGAAAGTTTACAAGTAGCCGCTGCCTTCACTTCTATAAAAAGCAGTATGCAGCAGAAAATCTCTCTTTTCATCTCTTTCACTTTCCTTTACCATCGCTACCTTGTACAACTTCTCACTCTCTCATTGCTACAACCCTATCGGTATTGATTGAAGACTATCCATTTTTCTCTATGCTGCCTTATTGGAAACTAACAACAAGACTGGCTAATCGGTAAGTCTGCTTGCCACCGCATAAATTCTTAAGCTTTTAATTTACCAGAGCCACTTGTTTACCATTGCCGGTGCTCCACTCATAGACTCAATCTACAAAGGTACATAATTGCTGAACTCCATTACAATGAAGCTCACGAAATTTGACAACAGAGATCCTGCAATTGGAGTGTGCCCATCAGCGTAAGGTAACCTTTACTTTAATATTACTGTGCACGTTTTCGTCTAACATCTCTCACTCTAGTTACCGCCAGTTATCATTTTCTAACCGGTGCACCTATACTGTTCATCGAGGCTGGCCATTATTACTGCTCTTGCTGTCCCGTTCCATTGCATGATCTCGCTGCCATGCTCCCGGACTACTTGCTACATTTTATCGCTATTGTGATATTCAACAATAAGAAGAGGCCGGTAAGTGACGAGACTCAAGTAATGACTGATTTATTTCGTATGTTGAATCATCACTTTAAATAATAAAAGCTTATTCTCGAGGGGTTGGATCATTGACATGGTTGTAAGGCACATGAACCGCTGTGGTAACCAGGGTTATGTGGGTTTCACTAAGATAGGCAAGGTTATTACGATGAACGCATGTCAAGACAGGGATGTGGCTGTAGATCGGAAAATTAAAGTAACCCGTTGTCAATAAGCAAACAAGGGTAAATGATGCATAAGCCATAATCATGTTGTGGATACAACATTGCCCCCCACCAGGTTGAAGCAACCGGCTGAATAAGATAAAGTGCACGTGTGGTATAGGTGTCATCTGGAAACTCAAATGTAAAACCCAATGGGAGAAAAAGTGTTGAGAACAGAAGACCTAAGTGCGTCTGCTTTTGGTTGTGCGATTAGAGCGACGAAGTGGTTTGCCACCTCGTTTACGATTCTGCCGATCTAGGTTGCGACGTTGCCAATATTTTTCAATCAGCGTTCTGTCGTTAAAGTGTTCCGGAGGTTCCCAGGTGTCATCCTCGGGAGCATAACCCTTCCAGCGCACTCTATACCTGTACTGACCGTTCTCACTCTTATGATCCACAATGCTTTGAATCTCATAGAAGTCCTCGCCTGAAGCTACGGTTTCTTGTGAGATGAGCTTAATGTGGGAAGGTGGAATATCACGAGCCAATAGCGCTCCAGTTTCGTCCGTAAGGACATATGGTCCGCTTTTACCAGATCGTCTGCCATGTACGGTGAAAGGTCCTTCGTAACGGGCGTCGGTTTTAGACTTCCTGTTGACGTTGAGGATCATGACCTTACTACCGACTGGAAATTCAGGAAGAATACGATTTTTCTCATTGAACTTCTTATCTTGAACTGTGTGCAGGGCTTTCACGCGCTCAGCTATGGCAGGCAGCACGACCTTTTCCATTTCCTCCAACCTACGATCAGAGGTGCGAGCAGCAGCGACATTACCCAAAGGAGTCTCGGAGTAGTCTAGCCATTGATTGGGTTGACGAGCAAACATCAACGAGAAAGGTCGGGATTTGTGTAACGCAGCATGCTTACTGTTGATGCTTAGTTGAGCACTGGAGAGAAAGGTATCCCAATCCTCCTTTTTCCCTTGCAGTCTCTTAACAATGACCGACTTGGTCATGTGCACCCATTTTTCAGCAACGCCGTTGGCACGGGGATGCCATGGGGTGACTAGACGATGATCGATACCGGAGTGTTCGACCATGAGACGCACAAGCTCATTTGCAAACTCGGTGCCATTGTCCGATTGAAGGACTTTAGGCCAACCAACGAGATTAAACACGTCGATGAGTTGTTTCGCAATAGACAGAGCGGTTTTGTCTGGAATAGCACGCAAAATACAGAAACGTGAAAATATATCAACCATAACGAGTATGTAATTGTTACCATTCGGTGTGGTGGCGTTCATGTCAGCTAGGTCAATTGCCCAGTGATCGCCAGGACCATCTGCGGTGATTCTACGCAGTGGTGCATAGCTGTGTTTGCCAATGTTGAACATTTGACATTCAGGACACTTGGCAACGGTATTGAGTGCGTCAAGTTTTATGGACTTCCAGTGAAAGCCATCACTATGCAGCTCATTGATAATGGCATCAGCGCCAAAATGCCCGTTGAGGTGTGCTTGCAAGAGTAGATCACTGCGGACGTCCTCGGGTGGTGTGATGTAGTCGACGATGTCAGCGGCGCGCGCAAGTTGTTTTGTTGAGGAAGAAGAGGCAATGGAGCTCTTACTTTTCCGTGACGACACTAAAGTGCCCAAATAAGGAGAACGCGCTAATTTATGCTGATCATCAGAATCACCCTCCTCCTCACGGAGAGCGTTCGACGGAAATAAGCGACTTAACGCATCCGGGAGAATATTCTGGATACCCGGAAGGTATATGACCTCGAAGTTATAGTTCGAAATGATGTCAAGCCAATTGATCATCATAGGCGAAGCAATCGGTTGCGTATGTAAGTACTGCAGAGACCGATGGTCACACAAAACCGTAAGTTTGCGTTGCCATGTAAACTTATGAAACTTCACAAGACCATAACAGATAGCTAAAAGTTCTCTTTTGGTGGTGGAGTAGGAGACCTCAGCTTTGTTCAGGGAGCGTGCCATGAAGCCGATGTAGCGATAGCTATTGTCAACGATCTGATAGAGGCTGCAGCCAATGGCAAATTGCGATGCATCAGTGGCCAGATAATAAGGTAGTTTTTCGTCAGGCTGACTAAGCACTGGAGCAGATTGCAGCGCTAGCTTCACGTTGTTAAACGCAAGCGTATGCTCTTCTGTCCATAAGCCATCAAGGCTTTTAGCAGAGCGTAAAGCATCAAGAGGTGCTGTCAGTTGTGAGTAATTCGGGATGTGCTCACGGAAATAATTGGTTAAGCCCAAAAAGGACATAACATCACGACCAGTTTTAGGTCGGGGCCATTCCATAACGTTGGTCACTTTGCGTGGATCAGGAGCTATAATTCCTTGTTGCACGACTAGCCAAGCAAATAAACACACTTTTGAAAGAAGCGTGCTTTCGCAATGTTCAGTTTGATATTATGTTCAGTGAGACGACGGATAACACGAGCAACAGTGTCACGATGCGACTCGTAATCATCACCCCAGCAGATACAATCATCAATATAAAATGCAATGTTCGGAATGTCAGAAGTCAATCTGTGTAACGTGCGTGCATAATGGGAGCTAATGTTTTTAAGCCCATAAATAGCGCGGGTGAAAACATATTTTTCCGTATCCTGGAAGGTGAACGCGCATTTCTGCATGCTACTTTCCGAGAGCGGCATTTTGAGGAAGGCATCACTCATATCGAGCACACTAAAGTATTTAGCATGACGAAGACGCCTAAATATGCCAGAGATCGCCGGAATAGGAAATCGGTCGTCACGACTAATCCCATTGAGCAATCTTGTGTCAAGCACAATTCTATGGAATCTGGGGTATAGACACCCTCAGCATTCTTCTTTGGCACGAAAGTGATAGGATTGTTGAAGTTTGTACCAGGAGGAGCCTGTTTAATGACACCATCAGCAAGCCATTTATCGAGTTGTTTACGAATTGCCGGAATGATAGCATCAGGCAGTGTATACTGACGTCGATTTGCGACTTTACCAGGTTCGGTATCAATTTCGAAGACAGCCTCAGGCAGATTGCAAACGGCACTCGCAGGAATTGCAGCGTTTTCGTCAAGAAGCGGCTGAATGTATTCAAGGAATTGCGCGTGTTGTTCAGGTGTTCCAGCTGGGGAATTTCCTGGATCTTCAATAAAAGTAGTAGCTGGAGCTTGAGGTCTAGTGTTGTGATCCCAGCAATAGGCAATACCTTTCAAGTAAATGCCCAAAGATGCCAGAATATCAGCACCCAAGGAAACCTCAGCATCAGCGTTAATGTCCATAATCTCAAAAGTGTGCGTCGCAGAATATCCATTGTGAACAATGTTTATTTTTGTGTAGCCAATTCTATCTACCCCAACTCCAGGAGCAGCAAGACCGATTTGTCCCGAAGCCGAGACAACCGAGAGACCAAGACGAGAAGCAAGAGAAGGCGTGATCGCAGAAAACGTTGCGCCTGGATCAATGAAGGCGAACAAACGTGCATCCTGAATCGTAACGCAAGTATAGAATGCTTTAGTGTTTTTGAACGAATAACGATCATGGTCATTTGGCTTACATTGCGAGCAAACGTTTCGGAGTTCGGACTCCAACTCAGACATCTGAATGTCCTCGGAAACGGGGACAGGCGGCGAAGAACTTGCTGCAGGAGCAGCCGGAGCCGAAGATGCTGGTGGCGCAGTTGGTGCTACAGGAGCAACCAAAGCAGAAGATGATGGCGACGGCTGCGAGGCCGAACCAGACGAGAGAGCAGAAGAGGATTCACCAGTAGAGGCGGAAGTGGCAGAGGCGGCAGACGGAACGGGACCGAAACTGGGGCAGGCGATGACGTGGCCTGTGCTGGGGTGGTTGTGTCCAGCGAGAGACACGCCGACCGAATAGCGAGGTGGTTTACCCCACTACCACACTTGTGCACACGACTCCAAGGAGCACCACAGCGGAAACACGGCTTTGTCCCAGAGGACGAACGAGAACCCGAACCAGACGACGACGCGGAAGACGACGACGATTGCGCCGACTGCGCATTCTTGGTAATGTTACCGCCATTGTTGGCACGGAGGGCGGCAACCTTCTTGCACTCGGCGGTTGAGTGCTTGCCGCGGCCATGGAAGCGGCAAAAACTCCTCGTTGGCCTGTTGGTGGCGGCAGGAGCGGCAGCAGAAGACGACGAAGACGAAGACCGCCAGCAGAACCAGAAGAGCGAGGCGCACCAGCCAAACGAGAAGAGGAGGCAGCAGCGGCAGCAGAGTCGAGCGCAGCAGCCTCAGGGCTGTGCTGCGACAACACAACCTTCCCGTAAAGGTTGCGGGCAAGGTTGGCGGCTTGGTCGGTGGAGACCCGTTGGTCGGTGGAGAGGTGGACCTGTGCCAGTGCCACATGCTGGCAGAGCTCCGGCAACAACGAGTTGACATAGAGGGCAGCTATGACTCTGCTGTCCTCACAACCAGCTTCACGACGGCACTTGTGAAACCGGTCGGTGTATGCAGCCACCGACTCGTTGCGCAACATACGCATGTTGAACAGAGCCTGCATGCTCTGTGCTTGGCGCTCGGCGTCCTGGATGCCATACTTGGCGGAGATGGTACGGCGGGCGAAGGACCAAGGTAAGTTACCCTGCGGCTTGAGGTGGGCAACAAACCACGAGCGTTGGTCCGGGGACAGCATACGCGGGAGCAAACGGACCCAAACGGCATTCAAGTCCTGGTCATAGGACTCGACAATATCCTCGAAACGGTCGAGGCACTCGTCGACGGAAGAGAAGACAACACGGGACGGATCGAACACGTTGCCCGACCACTGTAGCAGTGGCAGCTCTGTAGGAACCACAATGCGAGCGGCTGCTGGTCTAGCGACCGTGGCCGACGCGGCAGTGGAGTCCAAGCTACCGTTAGCTCGGGCAAGCAAGTCAAAGCTAGCCGTCAGTGACTCGAGGGGCGCGGTGCGCGAGGTCGTTGCGGGCAAGAGCGGCTTGATATTCCTCAGAGGAAAGATCGGAGCGAGCGAGTTCGTGGGACGAACGGAGAAGTTGCTGGGTGGCGGCTTGGACGGAGGCCGAGCAACTTCGACAGGCGATTGCTCGTTCTGAACATCTTCCATAACCTCGTCGACGGCAACGGAAGGAACACGGGATTCGGCAGGAGAGCCGGCACCAGAAGCAGAAGCGGAAGCAGATTGTTGGGACATGGTAAATCAGTGAGAGAATTCGTCAAAAAAAATGTGATATTCAACAATCAGAAGAGGCAGGTAAGTGATGAGACTCAAGTAATGACTGATTTATTTCGTATGTTGAATCATCACTTTAAATAATAAAAGCTTATTCTCGAGGGGTTGGATCATTGACATGGTTGTAAGGCACATGAACCGCTGTGGTAACCAGGGTTATGTGGGTTTCACTAAGATAGGCAAGGTTATTACGATGAACGCATGTCAAGACAGGGATGTGGCTGTAAATCGGAAAATTAAAGTAACCCGTTGTCAATAAGCAAACAAGGGTAAATGATGCATAAGCCATAATCATGTTGTGGATACAACAGCTATATAGAAATTGAACCTGCTATCTTTTCTTTTGATAATAAAAATGCCACAAATTTTAAATGCATACAATCGCACCATCTATTCTGCCAATTATGTCGCTGAAACGAAAGTCTATAAAACCATACCGTTCCATCTGCTTCGGGTACTCCTTCCGATATCGATAATCAGTGTTTCATCTATTTTGTTTCTGAGAAAGCTGTAATAGTCAGAGTCACACACACCCCTATTTAGTATTAGCATTTATACCGCTATCCCCCCATCGAATAAAAGTCAGTTGTTACACCATACTTTTACATTTGGTGGAGAAGCAAAAATGGATCAACAGCATCGTGAAACGTTTTGAACGTGGCAGCCAAGATGGTTCTGAGCAACAAAGTCCTTGGTCGTTCAGCCAGCAGCTACCAGCCGGATATCAATATCCACAGCCACTTCAACAAGTCAAGCCAGTCAACAGTCGATTGGAGAACAACAGTTTCAACAGCAGATCGGGGAACAACAGTTCCAACAGGCGCTTCCGCAACAACTCAATGTTTTATCAACAGAACAAATTCAATTCATGCAAACAGAACTCGCCTACCGTCGAGAAATGGAAGCAATGCAACGCCAGCTACTTGAACTCCAAGAACAAGCATTGACTCGCCAACGAGAATGGCAGCAAGCAAGAGATGCAGCTCTTGCAGAGCAAGCGCAACAGCACCAGGGTGAAATCCAGCAACTAACGAGGAACATGCACAACATGTATGAGGAACTCCGCACCACCGCGTCACCGACGATGGGACAGCAACCACACCCTTTGTTGTCGCCAATTCGTAGCTTGCTTACAACACTCGAACAACAAGAGATTCGACGTGATGTCTCCCAGCGCGAGATGATGAACCGTATCGAGGAATGGAGAGCGTCTGCAACAGGAGGGACTCAAATTGCAGTCTCCCAGATGGAGGAGACACTCACTACTCGTGATGAGCCCCTTATTACTGCTTTGCAAAACCTCACTGCAGTAATGCAGCAACGAACAGAGAGTCAATTGCCAACATCAATCCGCACTACTCGAGTTACTCAAACTCGGCCAGCAGCACAAACAACTTTGTTGTCATCCATCCATTCCGAATCGTCAAATGAATATGATGATCACTTCGAAACTCCCAGTGATCATGGCGCATCTGATGGCTCATCAGAAAATTCACGCCGTAGAGTACGCGTCGTGCAGCAAAACGATACAACGATGAAAACCCATAAACGCCGGATGGATATTCCAGTTTTTCGAGGTCATCCCAACGAAGACCTGTACGCATGGCTCCTGGTCTTCGAGAAGGCGGGTGAATACTATGGGTGGAGCGATGATGACAAGAAAAAAGAGTTCATGATCAGCATGCAGGGGCAAGCTGTCTACTGGTGGGACAGCCTCAGCGACATTGAGAAAGCAGATTATGCAAGCATCAAGACAGCATTTACGACGTACTTTGGTGGCGGCGACGAAGCAGCAGTGCTTACTTTGACAGACCTGCCAAAGCTTAAGCAAAACACCAAGAGTATGTTGACGTTCGGAGCCCGTTTCAAACTGGCGTTGATGCGTGTGCAGAAGGACATGAATGAAGAACTCAAGCTATACTTCTTCAACGTACATGCAAGACCCGACGTCGCCAAGGAAGTTTCTCGGTACAAGCCAAAGAATCTGGATGAGGCAATTCGCTATGCCATTCATCTAGAACGCCAAGACAAGGCAGCAGCAGCTATCACCCTGCCAACAGCAAGCTTGTCACCAAGCCCATTGTACGCACCAGCAGCACGTCAGCAACAGCCAGCACCTGGATCAGCAACAGCAGCAATCGACACAGCAACACCGATGGAAGTCGATAGTCAACGCATCACTCAACAACAGCAAAATCAACAATTCAACCGATCGAAAAAGTATTCAAACAACAAAAACAGTAAAAAACCGCAGAAAAAGAAAAAAGGTGAATGTTTCACCTGCAAAAAGCCTGGTCATTATGCTGCCGACTGTTGGCACAACAAAAAATCGCGCACCAACAACTCTCAACAAATCAGCAAGCAACAAAATGAGCAACAACATTCAGCAAAAAGCAACACAGCAACAAGGGCAACAACAGCAACCAACAGCAACAACAGCAACAACAACAACAACAACGATTTCTTAGCGCCACTGTTCAGTTACCTTGAACAAAACAGTCAAACTGCTTTGCCAAAACCAATCCCAGTCAAGCAATCTGTCCAAATCGAGGATGAACGTCGTCAAGGCACCCGATTTATGGTTGATATTCATCTTGGAGAAACTACCTTTCTTGCCTTAGTGGACACTGGCTCAGAGATCACCACGATGGACGAAGGAGCTCTTTAAGAAGCGGGTCTGATTTCACATGCCCGAGAACCTATTTACATACAATATGGCAATAAGTCAAGAGCGTTATCGGAATCAGAGGTCAACACCACACTCACCATGCACGATCAAGATTACGCAGTCTGTATCCATATTGTACCAAAGCAAAACACGAAGGTGATCCTTGGTATGGACTGGTTAAAGGGGCTAGGTATCTATCTCGACCCTGACAACTGTACCATCATTCCCAAGAGACAAGTAAAGTCCAATGCCATGGAAACCGTTTGGGATGATCTACCGGCACCAGTCAAAGCAAAGCTTCAAGAACATCCACAACTCATAAGTGATACGCCATATCAAACTATCACCAGTGTTCCTATTGTGCATAAGATCGATACCGGTGACGCCAAGCCTGTATTCACTCCTAGTCCAAGGAGATCACCGGCGGAACAAAGAGCCCTAGATAAGGAGGTCCTAAAAATGAAGGAGCGGGGCGTGATTGTAAAATGCCAAAGCCCATGGTGTTCACCCCCAGTGCTGGTACCAAAACCTGATGGAACCATGCGTTTTTGCGTCTCATACAAACGTGTCAACGCCTTAACGGTCAAGGACAAGACGCCCTTGCCACTGGTTCACGATCTCCTGGACCGTTTACGGGGCTCCACCTGTTTGTCACTCATTGATATGAAGGCTGGATACTGGCAAATCCCTATGGATAGCAAGGATTCCTACAAAACATGCTTTTCTGACGGACATCTCTTTGGCGATTCCTGGTTATGCCATACGGGGTAACCAATGGTCCGTCAACGTACCAATCGTTTATGACCAATCTGGCGGGTCATCTTCCATTCGTCACCATTTACATTGATGATCTGTGCGTTCACTCACCAGATGAGAAAACTCACTGGGTCCACCTAGGAATCCTCCTCGACATTTTAGCCAAGGCATCATTAAAAATCAACCTCAAAAAGTGCAAGTTTAATCAACGACGGATCAAGTATCTGGGCTACTACATCTCTGCGATGGAATCGAGGCTGACGAGGAAAAAGTGGCGGTCATCAAGAACTGGAAACACCAAAAAACCCCAAGGAATTACAAAGGTTTCTGGGATTTTGCAATTTTTACCATCGATTTTTCGACAACATGGCAAAACTTGCAAAGCCTTTGTATCAACTATTGCGCAAGGATACGGACTGGAACTGGGACGATATGAGTCAGGCAGCATTCAACAAACTCAAGCAACGACTGATGGAATTGCCGACTTTGGCATTTCCTGACCCGAATATGCCGTATGATCTCCATGTGGATAGCAGCAGCTATTCAATGGGTGCCGTTCTCTGTCAACAATACCGACCTGTCGCTATGCAAGCAAAACACTATCACCAGCAGAGATAAACTATTCAGTCACTGAAAAAGAATGTCTTTGTGTGGTCTGGGCGCTCGTCTATTTTCATTGCTACTCCATGGTGCATCGTTGACTATATATTGCGATCACAAGGCGGTGAAAGCAATCTTAGGGACCAATATCCCTCGGGGACGAATTGCAAGATGGGTATTGACAGCTCAAAACTATACCTTCACAATTGTTCACCGGAAAGGCGTGGAAAACGTGGATGCCGACGCTCTCAGCCGTATCTGCAATGATCAGCTATTACAAGAGGAACAGAAAAAATTGTCAGCAACAATTCAGTACGAAGAACTTCACCAGCACCAACGGAATGACGACGACATTCACAACTTCATCAAGGAAAACGACAAACGATTTGTATGGCATCATGGACTTTTTTGCATCGAAGGAAACCCACCAAGAGTTGTCATGCCAAGATCGTTACGACAAGAATTCATGTCGGCAATACATCGTCACATCACAGCTGGGCATTTGGGGCTTGACAAGACTCTAGATAAAGCATATCAACTTGCTTGGTGGCCAAAAATGAAGATGGATGTCAGCAATTATATCAAAGGCTGTCCAGAATGTCAACGGCACAAAACTCCTACAAGAAAATTCGGGAAAATGACAAGCATCGAGGTCAGCCAGCCAGGAGAACTTTGGGCAGCAGATGTAGCGGTACTCCCACTCAGCAATCAAGGCAACCGTTATCTGGTCGTTTTTGGCGAGTATCTCACCAAATGGATGGTAACGGCAGCGGTTCCAAGTTTTGATTCAAATGTCATTGCAAACATACTTTTGTATGAGATTGTTTGAAGTATGGTCTACCGAAACGATGGCTCACAGATAATGGATCAAATTTTATTTCGGAGGCAATGGATACTGTATGTGCAAGGCTTGGAATAGCAAGAACAAAAACAAGTGTGGAACATCCACAAGGAGATGGATTCATGGAAAGAGCAAACAGGAGTATCAAGGGGGCACTTGCAATCTATGCAGAAAAGGATCCAGCAAATTGGGATGCATATTTACCATTTGTAACCTTCGCGATCAATACAAGCAAGCAAGCGTCAACAGGAAGATCACCGTTCGAAATCATGTTTGGAAGAAAGCCAATTTTACCGAGTACTGCCGAAATCCAGTTGCCATCAATTAAGACTCATAATACCAAAACATGGTTAGCATATCTTGATCATTATCTCCCTATACTCCAAAGCGACGTAAAAGCCAACATCCAAAAAGCACAAAGTCGACAAAAGAAGTATTATGACCGAGGAAGAGAAGACAGGCCTAAATACCAAGTGAACGATCTGGTCATGCGCCTTAAGCCAAAAGACTTATGGAAATTTCCTCAGCCAAAGTTCACTGGACCGTGGAGAATTATCAAGACCAACAACCTCGAAGGAACAAGCTTCACACTCAAGCATGAAGTCAACAAGAAGGCAAAATTAACAACCGCAAACCATACACAGTTATACAAGTATCATGATAACATCAAACTATTTGGAGAGGGAGCAATGTAATAGTCAGAGTCACACACACCCCTATTTAGTATTAGCATTTATACCACTATCCCCCCATCGAATAAAAGTCAGTTGTTACACCATACTTTTACAAAAGCTTCCATTCTGACACGAAACGTTTCATTACACGAAAATTAAGGTTCAAAACGTCATATTTATGCCGTCTTTAGTAAAACTACACAATCTCCGATTGGCCATTACTAAAAGAATACAGGGTAAAAAAGTTGCGTATTCTACCTGAGTATCCTTAAGAATACTCATGAAGATACAGTATTCTTGAAAATACTGCGTTCTTTTAAGAAGAACTCGACATTCTTAAGAATACAGCACTTTAAAAGCAATGTATTCTTTTAGTGAATGGCCAATCGGAGATTGTGTAGTTTTACTAAAGACGGCATAAATATGACGTTTTGAACCTTAATTTTCGTGTAATGAAACGTTTCGTGTCAGAATGGAAGCTTTTGTAAAAGTATGGTGTAACAACTGACTTTTATTCGATGGGGGGATACGGTATAAATGCTAATACTAAATAGGGGTGTGTGTGACTCTGACTATTACATTGCTCCCTCTCCAAATAGTTTGAGTTATGTTCACGATACTTGTATAACTGCGTATGGTTTGCGGTTGTTAATTTTGCCTTCTTGTTGACTTCATGCTTGAGTGTGAAGCTTGTTCCTTCGAGGTTGTTGGTCTGATAATTCTCCACGGTCCAGTGAACTTTGGCTGAGGAAATTTCCATAAGTCTTTTGGCTTAAGGCGCATGACCAGATCGTTCACTTGGTATTTAGGCCTGTCTTCTCTTCCTCGGTCATAATACTTCTTTTGTCGACTTTGTGCTTTTTGGATGTTGGCTTTTATGTCACTTTGGAGTATAGGGAGATAATGATCAAGATATGCTAACCATGTTTTGGTATTATGAGTCTTAATTGATGGCAACTGGATTTCGGCAGTACTCGGTAAAATTGGCTTTCTTCCAAACATGATTTCGAACGGTGATCTTCCTGTTGACGCTTGCTTGCTTGTATTGATCGCGAAGGTTACAAATGGTAAATATGCATCCCAATTTGCTGGATCCTTTTCTGCATAGATTGCAAGTGCCCCCTTGATACTCCTGTTTGCTCTTTCCATGAATCCATCTCCTTGTGGATGTTCCACACTTGTTTTTGTTCTTGCTATTCCAAGCCTTGCACATACAGTATCCATTGCCTCCGAAATAAAATTTGATCCATTATCTGTGAGCCATCGTTTCGGTAGACCATACTTCAAACAATCTCATACAAAAGTATGTTTGCAATGACATTTGAATCAAAACTTGGAACCGCTGCCGTTACCATCCATTTGGTGAGATACTCGCCAAAAACGACCAGATAACGGTTGCCTTGATTGCTGAGTGGGAGTACCGCTACATCTGCTGCCCAAAGTTCTCCTGGCTGGCTGACCTCGATGCTTGTCATTTTCCCGAATTTTCTTGTAGGAGTTTTGTGCCGTTGACATTCTGGACAGCCTTTGATATAATTGCTGACATCCATCTTCATTTTTGGCCACCAAGCAAGTTGATATGCTTTATCTAGAGTCTTGTCAAGCCCCAAATGCCCAGCTGTGATGTGACGATGTATTGCCGACATGAATTCTTGTCGTAACGATCTTGGCATGACAACTCTTGGTGGGTTTCCTTCGATGCAAAAAAGTCCATGATGCCATACAAATCGTTTGTCGTTTTCCTTGATGAAGTTGTGAATGTCGTCGTCATTCCGTTGGTGCTGGTGAAGTTCTTCGTACTGAATTGTTGCTGACAATTTTTTCTGTTCCTCTTGTAATAGCTGATCATTGCAGATACGGCTGAGAGCGTCGGCATCCACGTTTTCCACGCCTTTCCGGTGAACAATTGTGAAGGTATAGTTTTGAGCTGTCAATACCCATCTTGCAATTCGTCCCCGAGGGATATTGGTCCCTAAGATTGCTTTCACCGCCTTGTGATCGCAATATATAGTCAACGATGCACCATGGATGTAGCAATGAAAATAGACGAGCGCCCAGACCACACAAAGACATTCTTTTTCAGTGACTGAATAGTTTATCTCTGCTGGTGATAGTGTTTTGCTTGCATAGACGACAGGTCGGTATTGTTGACAGAGAACGGCACCCATTGAATAGCTGCTGCTATCCACATGGAGATCATACGGCATATTCGGGTCAGGAAATGCCAAAGTCGGCAACTCCATCAGTCGTTGCTTGAGTTTGTTGAATGCTGCCTGACTCATATCGTCCCAGTTCCAGTCCGTATCCTTGCGCAATAGTTGATACAAAGGCTTTGCAAGTTTTGCCATGTTGTCGAAAAATCGATGGTAAAAATTGCAAAATCCCAGAAACCTTTGTAATTCCTTGGGGTTTTTTGGTGTATTCCAGTTCTTGATGACCGCCACTTTTTCCTCGTCAGCCTCGATTCCATCAGCAGAGATGTAGTAGCCCAGATACTTGATCCGTCGTTGATTAAACTTGCACTTTTTGAGGTTGATTTTTAATGATGCCTTGGCTAAAATGTCGAGGAGGATTCCTAGGTGGACCCAGTGAGTTTTCTCATCTGGTGAGTGAACGCACAGATCATCAATGTAAATGGTGACGAATGGAAGATGACCCGCCAGATTGGTCATAAACAATTGGTACGTTGACGGACCATTGGTTACCCCGTATGACATAACCAGGAATCGCCAAAGAGATGTCCTGTCAGAAAAGCATGTTTTGTAGGAATCCTTGCTATCCATAGGGATTTGCCAGTATCCAGCCTTCATATCAATAAGTGACAAACAGGTGGAGCCCCGTAAACGGTCCAGGAGATCGTGAACCAGTGGCAAGGGCGTCTTGTCCTTGACCGTTAAGGCGTTGACACGTTTGTATGAGACGCAAAAACACATGGTTCCATCAGGTTTTGGTACCAGCACTGGGGGTGAACACCATGGGCTTTGGTATTTCACAATCACGCCCTGCTCCTTCATTTTTTGGACCTCCTTATCTAGGGCTCTTTGTTCCGCCGGTGATCTCCTTGGACTAGGAGTGAATACAGGCTTGGCGTCACCGGTATCGATCTTATGCACAATAGGAACACTGGTGATAGTTTGATATGGCGTATCACTTATGAGTTGTGGATGTTCTTGAAGCTTTGCTTTGACTGGTGCCGGTAGATCATCCCAAACGGTTTCCATGGCATTGGACTTTACTTGTCTCTTGAGAATGATGGTACAGTTGTCAGGGTCGAGATAGATGCCTAGCCCCTTTAACCAGTCCATACCAAGGATCACCTTCGTGTTTTGCTTTGGTACAATATGGATACAGACTGCGTAATCTTGATCGTGCATGGTGAGTGTGGTGTTGACCTCTGATTCCGATAACGCTCTTGACTTATTGCCATATTGTATGTAAATAGGTTCTTGGGCATGTGAAATCAGACCTGCTTCTTGAAGAGCTCCTTCGTCCATCGTGGTGATCTCTGAGCCAGTGTCCACTAAGGCAAGAAAGGTAGTTTCTCCAAGATGAATATCAACCATAAATCGGGTGCCTTGACGACGTTCATCCTCGATTTGGACGGATTGCTTGACTGGGATTGGTTTTGGCAAAGCAGTTTGACTGTTTTGTTCAAGGTAACTGAACAGTGGCGCTAAGAAATCGTTGTTGTTGTTGTTGTTGTTGTTGTTGTTGTTGTTGTTGCTGTTGGTTGCTGTTGTTGCCCTTGTTGCTGTGTTGCTTTTTGCTGAATGTTGTTGCTCATTTTGTTGCTTGCTGATTTGTTGAGAGTTGTTGGTGCGCGATTTTTTGTTGTGCCAACAGTCGGCAGCATAATGACCAGGCTTTTTGCAGGTGAAACATTCACCTTTTTTCTTTTTCTGCGGTTTTTTACTGTTTTTGTTGTTTGAATACTTTTTCGATCGGTTGAATTGTTGATTTTGCTGTTGTTGAGTGATGCGTTGACTATCGACTTCCATCGGTGTTGCTGTGTCGATTGCTGCTGTTGCTGATCCAGGTGCTGGCTGTTGCTGACGTGCTGCTGGTGCGTACAATGGGCTTGGTGACAAGCTTGCTGTTGGCAGGGTGATAGCTGCTGCTGCCTTGTCTTGGCGTTCTAGATGAATGGCATAACGAATTGCCTCATCCAGATTCTTTGGCTTGTACCGAGAAACTTCCTTGGCGACGTCGGGTCTTGCATGTACGTTGAAGAAGTATAGCTTGAGTTCTTCTTTCATGTCCTTCTGCACACGCATCAACGCCAGTTTGAAACGGGCTCCGAATGTCAACATACTCCACTGGGCAAAATGGGAATAATCCTGCAATAAAAAATAGCATATTATACTACGTGATTATCGATAATCGCATACATAATTCCGTACTCTTTGAAGTCAGGATTATCCTAAGGCAAGTCTGATTTATCGATAAAACCAGATTCAAAAGGTCAGGGGTTATCCTAAGGAGCGGTGAATGGGGGGGTCTACGGATTTTACGAAAACGGCAGGTATACAACTTTAACTTTAATCTTGGTGTAATGGCGCGGTAATCAAAGCTGTATGGAAGGTTTCTTTTTGTGTAAACGTATACAGAGACACCGTTTTGGTACACGCGTCATTTATTTCGGAAGAGGCAGGGATAGTCTCATTTTTGGATTCGACACGGTTATTAATTTTAGCAGCAAAATTGGCAAAACGGTAGTAGCAAATTATGGTTTTAACAGTATAGCATTTTTATTATCAGAACAGATGAATAGTACTATTTAATTTCTATGGAACTATATAGTGCAGGGTAGTCCGATGTGAACAGGGATAGCGATAGCCACAGAAAGTATCAGAAATCCCGAACGAAATGGCATGGTGATGACTAAGGTGCGAAAGATTCACCTTGGGAAAGCAAACGGATACCAATAATAGCAACAGTGTGACAACAACGGTATTGCTGTCAACGTAGACTGCGTGGGAACTGCCAAAGAAATGACTACTGCAAGGGCACAGATTAGAAAGGAATGCCATACAGCAAAAGGAGAACTTACCTTCTGTTTGAAGCAATACCCGTGTGGCAGATTCGTTAAAAAAAATAGTTTTGTTAATCACCAAGCCAATGAAGTTCTGTAAATCACATACCTTTATAGATTAAGCTGCTGAAATGGAGAACCCCGGTGGTAGTGCAGGCAAAGTATAATGTGAGCTAGTGTTATTGAAGGAAAACTTACTACAACCGATAGTTTGCTTCGTCGAGGGTAATATGATAGAAAGGAAAGCACAACAGGAAGCACTAGAGCAAAAAGTGTTGGTGATTACATTGATAAGAATAGCGAAAGTAGTGAATTACCTGGACTTCTGGTGAAATAGTGGTGAAAAGTAGAAAGAGAGAAGAGCTCGATGTTTAGCTGTGCGATGCCTTTTTTATACTCGTTGAGATCACGGGCATGACCGAAAACGTCCTTACCGGTATATATAGAATAAGTGTACACAATATAAGGTTCTTCCCGTTCTTTTATCGGTTTTCATCTTATCGTACGCATCTATAAACCATCATAGCGTGTATTATCGCAGTGCACAGTATTTACCTGTATACTAGATGTCTAACAACAGTAACAGCAACAACAACAACAACAACAGCACCCCCCAAATGCCTGGCTTTGAGCAGACGCGCGCTTTGCAGGCCAACAGAGCTGCGCTCTCCTTCAATCAGCACCTGAATGAGTTGAAGGATGAAAACGCTGAACTTAGGGCAAGGCTGGAGCTCGTCGAAGCCACTATCGCGAGAATGAGCAGCGTAATCGCCGGTCTATCTGCTCAGCCAGTTGCTAGTGAGGCCGCTCCAGTCGTGCCCCTGAACAAAAAGCAGCTGCGCGAGAAGTATGGCAGTGCCAAGAAAAAAGTTGTTCGCGTAAGATAGAACATGGAAGGAATGTGATATATGGTCGAATATTTATCGAGTTACAGGATTACGTCCACGAGAAAATGAAGCTGCTGATCGATGGCTTTGATTTTGGGGTCGATTACCGGGTGAGCCCCAACAAGGAAACCCGTAAGGAGGTGATTGAGTGGGTTCGCCTGCAACCTGGCAGTGTGGATGACCCCAAGTTCATCGACTCAATCATGAAGGTGTACTACGACACCTTGAGCAGAAAGTCAAGTATGACCGCTGTGGAGAACGATGTCGATCTGCAAGAAGGCCGGCGAAACACGCGTGTGACAGACGTATGTATCGAAACGAAGATAGCGTTAGCAGTTTGTAACGCGTATGATTTTTCATAGAAACTCAAGGCCCGCAGAGATGCTCGCCTCGCACACGCCACTGCCCTCGAACAGGAGTATCCTGGCGGGGAGACTGTGCTGGTCCGGGAGTGCATGTCTCCCGAGCTCAGTGACAAGGAAAATGGAGTTGACGTGATGCATGTCTTGGCTCCGAGATTCCGTACTCTCAAGGTAATAGGCAGACTATTTTCTCCAGCAAAAAAGGTTTATTTTCCTAAAACGAGGGAGTAGGTCAAAAGGTATCTTGATACACTTGATGAGTACGTGAAGGCCTCGAAGAAGCGCAAGCACCGCTCCAGCAACAGCAACAGCAACAGCAACAGCAACAGCAACAGCAACAGCAACAGCACCGGTGATGACAGTGCGGTGATGGAAGGTGCTGGGGAGGAGCAGGAGGAGCCTGTTGTTGTACGTGTGCCGATCCGTACTGGCACCGGTACCGGCAAGAAAAGTTACAAGCGTTTTGTACGCAGACATGCTGTTTCTAACAGCGAAATGAGCGGTCAGCTGGCAAGCACCCTCCCTGACTGGGCTCTTTAAAAAAAAATAAAAAAAAAAAATTTTTATCTTCCTGTTCCAAAGCAACAATTTTTTTGGGGGTCAACAACTTTTATTTTAAACGGTGATCCGTTTTGGTAACGGGATGACGACCATCTTCGCCTCAGCGGGATCTATTTGCAACCCGTGTGGAACGACGGCAACTTGCGAGTAGATGCAGTGGACGGGAATTATACAGTGGCAGGTTTCAGGCATGTACTGTGTGTGCCATTCCTTAAGGCTACCAGCGGAAAAGTGCTGTTGGGAAGGTGGAATTGAACGATACCAGCAGACAAAGGCAAGGTAGTGGAATGTTTCTACACCATCGACGACAATCGACGACCGGAAAAAGTACTGCACACAGCCAGGCCACGCAACTTGTTGAGGAACCTGTCGCTCATCGTCTTGCCAGTAGATCACCTGAATGTGGGAGCCACGCGGTGTCGTTGCTGTTGCTGACTGGTATGTTTGGCCGAAGATCTCAATGGTCCTGAACTTTTGAACCCTTCTCATTGCAAACCGTCGTCCACGGATAGCGTCTTGCTGTCGAGAGATACCAGCTTCGTTGGTGCCATAGGTCGCCCAATAGTACTGCAGCAGAAGCTCATAATGGCCCTCGTTCAGGTTTGCTTCGATTCCATCGGTCATGGAGGCGGTAATCGATGGTGGCATTGGTTCAGTGCCGGTCAGGTTGACGTCGAATGGTGGATGCGTGGAGTACTCAAGGAAGGCATCGTAATTGAAGGTATGCGCATAGTGTTGTTGGGGTCGACGTCGAGATTGACCAGCAATCTCCAGCAGCATATCCAATTCAGCCGAAAATCCCTGGAAACGGCTAGTTTGACGCTGGACAAAGTCCACAGCACCGGTCTTCTCGACAAAACGCTTCATGAAGGTGAGCTCGAAGCAGTCCTTCTGGTTGGTCTCGGCATCTTTCATGAACCCGTTGTATCTTTCGAACGCGAAAATCCAAAAGCTGTAGATCGTGGCGTGATCTTGCAAGGACTGGTACAGATGGAGATGGAGATGCATGTTCGGGGTGACGGAATATTTGCCATACAGGTGCTCGCAACCAGTGACAAAAGCGGTAAACTTCTCGTGTGCCTCAACGATATCAGTGTCCGTGATCTGGGTCTTGACAACCAGGCGGCAAGCATCGACAAAGAGCATCCAATGCTCGTAGCAGTTGGGTTGCAAGACAGACTGCAGTATATATGGCGAGTACGCCAGGGTCCAGGCTCTCCAGTCATCGGCCTTCATGAAAGCGAACTTGCGTTGGATTTTATGCTGCAACGTGGGCATCCCAGGGGGCAAGATGATACGGTCGGCGATTGTTTGCATATCCGTAAGCACAGATTCTGTCAGGATACCTTGGTTCTTCCAGATGCTAACCATTCGGGAAGGTGTGCCGATGAAAAGGTTGTGCATTGGATCGATCACTGTGCCACGGATGAGGTCAAAATAGCCCAGGCGATGGAGCTGCGACCAGCGCGTTCCATTTTTCCTCTCAAGATTGTATCGTGCTGCCTGGGTTCCTGCTGCCAACCAGGCCTGGGCGGCAAGGCGATTGTCTTCGTTTCTACGCATGCATTCGGCTGGGATGTCGGCTCCGGTGTATATCATGTTGTGAGTGTCGGGATCTGTGACAAACTCGCGATAGCACTTGTTGCATGCGCGTGTGCTTGAGTGGGCAGTAAAGCCACAGACCTTTCGACTGGCAGGGATATCATAGGCAACGTTCAGCAAGGCTGCGCGCACTTCGGTACGTCCAGGACATTGCGCAGTCTTCATAGGTATGCCGTTGTATAATTCCTCTAGTTCATCGACTAATGGCTGGAGGTAATTGTTGATCTCGTAGGTGCTTGGTTCACGTGGTCCCGGCATAACACCAACAAGGATGACGTTCTCGACGTTGAAACGTTCGGTGCGAGGGAAATTGTTGACCGTGAGGTATATGGCGCCAACAGAGTATCCACTGTCAAAGGGTGCAAACCAATCGATATTCATTGTCAACAGCAAGGATCGGTCGTGATCAACAAACGTAATTCCATCCCGGTCTTTAATCGCCTCCCACATGGCGCCGTGGTGAATGTCTGAAGCATATTCACCCAAGTATGGATTCTCACGCCATTCCAAGATCTTTTCCTCAAAGCTGCCGCGCATGAACAGCTTCTGGAGGCTTGCCTTGACCGAATAGTATGCATATTGCTTGAATGGTGTTCGGCAGGTTCGGCCCTGGCAGTTGGTGGATCTTTTGAAGAGCTGGTTACCGCATACATCACCGTTCAAGTGGTCTGTCGCGCAATTGTCCGGTGCAGCATCTGGTGGATAGATTGCGTGACACTTGGAGCAGGAGACATACATCTCGATTGGGTTGGTGAGCTCGTTGAAGCCGATTTGCGAACGGATGGTGGCCAAGGTAGTGGGGAAGTTGAACTCTGGGAGATGCAATGTGGTAACCAACATAATCACGAAGCTGATCAAGGTGCTGGCAGTGCGTTCGGATATATGGCGAAGTTGGAACAACACCAGGAAGATGAGGATAAAAAAGATGGGTCGTGGAATGCTATCACTGAAGCGAGTAGCAGGTTCCAAAGGGTTGGCAGGAGGTGAGGCAACATCATCGTCTAAAGTATTGTTTGATCAGGTTACTGTGGTCTAAATTCATGCGGTGCAGCTTCTCAACAAACCTTCGGAGTCATCGATCAGCTCGTTCAGATCGTTGGCCATCTCCATTCCTGGATCAATCTCGACCTCGGGATCTACAGCCACTTGCTCATGGAACACCTCTTGGGGTAGTGGTGCCTGGTTAGGCACAATAGCCGCGCCTGGCAACTCATATGGTAAAGTGTCTATACGTTTTTTTTATCAGTAACTAAACTTTTTGATCTTGCTTTGCGACATACCATTGCTACCGTTTCGATCGTCTACAGCCATCGTGTCTTCAGCTTCAATGCCATCGGCAATATCATCGACACCGTCAAGAAGCATATCATAGTCGATATTCTCGGCTTGCGCAGCTATACACAAATCATCTATCAACATCGTGCACGATGCCATCCAACGTGGTACTTACCATTCATATGTGCCAATCTAGCTGAAATCGCAGATTGGTAATGGACTTGATACGTTGCTCTTGATACATGGAGGCCATTTGGGTTGGCCAGAATGCATTGATCGCAGGTACATAGGTATAGTTCGGAGGACGGCATTGGAATAACAGGTAGGGATGGGTTTAAACGGTATGAATGAAGTGCCTTCAACGATGCTTCTTGCACGCATTTATATATCTTCTTGGCCTTTCACTTATGATGTGATCCACGGAAATAAACGTTCTTTGAACACGTAATCACTTCCTTGGCAGCGTGTTTTCTTCTCATTTCAAACTATCACTTCTCTTGGCAATCCGGATGGATCACGCGTTGACAGGTCATGGCACGATCCAGCATCACGTTTTCGGAATTCCTTTCGACTTCCTATTTTGACTCTGTGTCTGCATAAGTACGCTGATAAAAATAGCATGTGGCATAATCCTATTTCCTGACATTGAAAGCTCATTGCGATGTGCAACGTTGCAAGGCTGCTTTTGAAAGAAGAACTTTACGAATGCTCGGTCATCATGTCCTCATCATGAAGGAATCAACGACATTACGAATACTTTTTTTCACTGCTGTTGCTAAAATTCCCTCTTTATTTTGAATTTTCATCAGCCCACTGCTTTTGCGGTCCACCACTCAGCTAACTTCAACAAAAAAATAAACTATCGGGAGAATTCCCTTACGGCTCTGTTCACTTTTGCCAAGCACCGCTATTGTTTTACAAGAGAAGCTACTGTTACGCATTGCCTAAATCAGGGTTCTTTGTGTCGTCCATTGACAAATTACACCGGAAATACCTTTACCGCCTTGCTTGTGCTTACAAACTATGTCAAAAATATCGGAAATACCTTTATCACCCACCACTTTTCCCTTTTCCCTTCGGAATTGCCATCCGTCGCTGCAAAACTTGGGGGGGTCTGTCCATTCACACGGTCCCCCACTAAAACTAAAATAACCTCTGACTTATACAAGTTCGAGGTTATTCTACTTTTGCCCAGTGCTCTCGGTGTTTTGCTTAAGCTTTGGCAGGTCTGTCAAAGTAAGCACTGCTGCTTCGTCGCCGCCACCAAAGTACGTCGTAAATGCTGTCTTGATGCTTGCATAATCTGCTTTCTCAATGTCGCTGAGGCTGTCCCACCAGTAGACAGCTTGCCCCTGCATGCTGATCATGAACTCTTTTTTCTTGTCATCATCGCTCCACCCATAGTATTCACCCGCCTTCTCGAAGACCAGGAGCCATGCGTACGGGTCTTCGTTGAGATGACCTCGAAAAACTGGAATATCCATCCGGCGTTTATGGGTTTTCATCGTTGTATCGTTTTGCTGCACGACGCGTACTCTACGGCGTGAATTTTCTGATGAGCCATCAGATGCGCCATGATCACTGGGAGTTTCGAAGTGATCATCATATTCGTTTGACGATTCGGAATGGATGGATGACAACAAAGTTGTTTGTGCTGCTGGCCGAGTTTGAGTAACTCGAGTGGTGCGGATTGATGTTGGCAATTGACTCTCTGTTCGTTGCTGCATTACTGCAGTGAGGTTTTGCAAAGCAGTAATAAGGGGCTCATCACGAGTAGTGAGTGTCTCCTCCATCTGGGAGACTGCAATTTGAGTCCCTCCTGTTGCAGACGCTCTCCATTCCTCGATACGGTTCATCATCTCGCGCTGGGAGACATCACGTCGAATCTCTTGTTGTTCGAGTGTTGTAAGCAAACTACGAATTGGCGACAACAAAGGGTGTGGTTGCTGTCCCATCGTCGGTGACGCGGTGGTGCGGAGTTCCTCATACATGTTGTGCATGTTCCTCGTTAGTTGCTGGATTTCACCCTGGTGCTGTTGCGCTTGCGCTGCAAGAGCTGCATCTCTTGCTTGCTGCCATTCTCGTTGGCAAGTCAATGCTTGTTCTTGGAGTTCAAGTAGCTGGCGTTGCATTGCTTCCATTTCTCGACGGTAGGCGAGTTCTGTTTGCATGAATTGAATTTGTTCTGTTGATAAAACATTGAGTTGTTGCGGAAGCGCCTGTTGGAACTGTTGTTCCCCGATCTGCTGTTGAAACTGTTGTTCTCCAATCGACTGTTGACTGGCTTGACTTTGTTGAACTGGCTGTGGATATTGATATCCGGCTGGTAGCTGCTGGCTGAACGACCAAGGACTTTGTTGCTCAGAACCATCTTGGCTGCCACGTTCAAACGTTTCACGATGCTGTTGATCCATTTTTGCTTCTCCACCAAATGTAAAAGTATGGTGTAACAACTGACTTTTATTCGATGGGGGGATAGCGGTATAAATGCTAATACTAAATAGGGGTGTGTGTGACTCTGACTATTACAACTAATAATTCCTGTGTGTAACCAGCTCTACAATCTGCGATAGTTCCGTCTGCAAGATAGATTGGTTCAGCATCCTTAGATGGTTTATTTATGATGATTCCTTGTTCTTTGCAGAACTTGGGCGACAACGACGAAAAATTAGCCTCTGGATCTAGTAGACAGTGGACCTCGGTATTCTGTATGATGACCGGAATTAGTGTCTCATCATCGTGAATGACGGAAGGTCCGATTTTGGTAGTGTTCCTAAAACCGGCCATTCGGGAAAACTTACAGGGTGAAGAGGATGGTTCGCCTCTCTCAGCATCTTTCCTTTGCTGGTCCCGATTTTTCTTTGCCTGTTTGGCAGCGCGATTGAAGTACGCTCGGCTGGCAGAGCTGCGCCAAGGCTTCTTGTCCTTGTTGGACTTTGGCCCGTTGCCTCGGACTTTCTTGGTGTCACTGCCGCTGTTCCCAGGAGCGGAGTGCTGTTCCTGCACATGTGAAGGATCGTGGCGACTTTCCCTATCATATGGATGATGACGGTGGTTGTGCGACTTACGGAACAAATGGTGGTGCTGTCATTCGCCTCTGGGGGTACTCAACGCAATGATATGAGGGGCAACCTCATTGATATCAGAGGGCCAGTTGTTGCTGTACTCCTTGGAAAGCCATTTATAGGCCTCCTGGCGTGAATCCTCTTGCATATGAACAAGGAACGTATCAAACACTACTTGATTAGCAGGCGAATATTCACTTGCTGCTACAAGTTCGAGGAAGTGCTCAACGTACTCCGCGAGACTTTCTGAATGCTTTTGATAGCACTCAAGAACCTGCTCATTGTTGTAATGTCTTTGCACTACGGTGTCAAACAAGGTCGCGATGCCTTCTTTGGCTTGCGCCCAAGTTGGCTCGGACGAAGGATAGGTGTCCTTCAAAAAAGTTGACAACCGTTCACGCTGGGAATGGTCGAGTGCGAAGTAAAGCAATCTCTTCCAATGGTTCTCTACATCTAAGTTATGAACCTTGATAGAGGATTCAAAAACTCTCGCCCAATGGACGGTGGTAGGATAACCTTTTTCCTTGGAGTCCCTGCTGTTGTTACGCGACGAGGGCAACGTATTCAAGATTAACTTAGGCAACCCACTAGGAACGGGTGCCATAACCTCAGCTTTAGCCTGTACGGCCTCCCATTTTGCCATCTTTTGAGCTCTTTCATTCTTTATCTCAGGAGTCCAGAACTCAGGCTCATCGGGGTGATCCATATGGTAGCCTAAGCATACGGAGAGAAGTCTACCGCGCATGGCATCGCACTCTTTTACGAGTTCGTCAACCAAGGTACGTTCCTCAAGAGAAGTTGGTGTGCCCTGTGCAGTCAATCGGGCAATGCGCGTTGTAAGAGCATCATGCTCCTCCCTGAGACGCTTAACACTCTGGACCTTCAAGACCTTTGGATCGGCATGAATTGAATGAAGAGACGAACTCAAGGGTGCAAACGGCATATCGACATCCGTATCCGCAACCTGATGGTTTTGGACTGGCGTCGTAACGGTAGGTCCAGCACCGTGGGGAATGCGCGCTGTGTTCACGGCAATGTTCAAAGCGTCCCCATCCCCATTCAGGTTCAGGTTCTGCATCAACGGTCGCAAATTGCTAACCGTCGTAGCCTGGTTGGCTTGCTGCTGGAGCTGCTGGAGCTGCTGCTGGAGCTGTTGTTGCTGCTGGAGCTGTTGTTGCTACTGTTGGGCGAACTGCTCCCAAGCGGGTTGCTGTTGCAGCTGCTGTTGCACAAACTGCTCCCAGACGTCATGGACGACTTGAGGGTCAGCTGCTTGCTGTTGCAACGGTTGCTGTTGAGGCGACGGTTGCCGCGAGGCTTGCTGCTGCTGGGTGGCCTGCTGCCCACCAAAGTACATTGGTTGCTGTACCATGGGTGGCAAGGCAGTGTTGAGGGAAAACTGCCCAACAACGAGTGGGGTGGCGACCAGATTGGGGGTGCCGTTGGCGTGGGAACCGTTGGCATTGTTGGTGTTGGCGGTGGCAGGAGTGTTGACAAGATCGTTGACGTTCATGTTGGTATTGGGTGTTGAGGTGAGAGAATTCACGAAAAAAAATGAAGTGTTTGGTGTGGTTATGTGTGTGTGTGGACGAAGTAATTCGTGAGACTCTTTATAGAAGAGATTTATTCTGGAAAAGAGAGAGAGAAACACAAATTGAAAATAGTCTATTTTTAAGCTACCGCATGTTACACCAGATACAACTCATTTGTCTCCCGATACCACTGGATACGACACACTCCCGGAAGGTAAGTCAGTCTTAATGCAATTTATCCCGCTAGATTATCTGACATTTTCTTATCAGCACCAACACCCATCCAAAACTTGCTGTGTTTCATTGCGTACTTTGTTTCGTTGTTTCACCTGCTCTCCTTGACAGACAGAGCTGCTACGACGTTGCTGCACTTCTTCAACATGATACTGCCCTTTTTCAACATCGACGCTCGTATTCCGGTAACTCCATCGACCATCAGAAAGGAAATTGACTTCGACCAAATTTCGAGTCATATTATCCATATTGTTGTCTGTCCTGAGTGTCATAAGCTCTATGAAATGGATCGTGATCGAATCCCAGATACTTGCGACTTCATTCGTTATCCAAACCACCTTCAGGAACGTCATCGCCAACCTTGCGGACATCCTTTATTTAAGGATCAACAGAAGAAGTGGCCATGAAAAGAGTATTGCTACAACAGCATTCGAAAACACCTTGAGCAACTTGTTTGCGCGCCAAGGCTTTGAGGAGAGTATCAATTTGTGGCGTAGACGTCAAAAGCTTACGGATACCTATTTGGATGTTTACGACGGAAGCATATGGGAAGCGATTCATGATCCTGACGGTGATTTCGCCAGCTACGTGGAGTTGCACGAGAAGTCTCTTCTTCTTACCCTGAATACGGATTGGTTTGGGCCCTTTGAAAACAGCTCATATTCATGTGGTGCCATATATTTGACCATCAATAATCTTCCTCGCACGGAGCGCTTCAAGAAAGAAAATGTTATTCTTGTCGGAATCATGCCTGGACCAAAGGAGCCATCGACATACGACATTAATAACTATCTTAAGCCTCTTGTTGATGAGCTGAACATTCTATACCAAGAAGGTATACTGATCACCACTGCAACTTCACCAACCGAAAAGCAACATGTACGCGCAGCTCTTCTGATGGTCGCTTGCGATATACCTGCAGCAAGGAAAGTGTCTGGTTTCCTAGGACACATGAGTCGCCGTGCCTGTTATAAGTGCGATAGAACTTTCGAAATCGTCGATGGCATAGTGCAGCACTCGGGTTTTACCACTGCCTATAGCCAGCCAGATATGAAGGAAAACCGTGATGCTGCCAAAAAATGGCTTACGGCAACGACCAAGTCCGGTCAAGAAGAGTTCGAGAGGGAGTCTGGTGTACGATACTCACAGCTGCATGAGTTAGAGTATTTTGATTTGGTGGAACAGACAGTTGTTGATCCCATGCATAATTTGTTGCTTGGGACAACAAAGTACATGCTGGAACTTTGGGTTGAGCATGGTGATATCACTGGTGAGGACTTAAGCATCATCAAGAACAAGGCCGCCGGAATCATAGTTCCACCAAACTTCGACATTTTGAAGGTGCAGAACATCTCGAGCACCGGCTTTTCGTACATGAAAGCTGCTGAATGGAAAAGTTGGTGCCTCGTCTACTCGCCATTCTTGCTGTTTGGTTTGCTTGGAGACGCCATGTTCGCAAACTGGATGGGCTTTGTCAATGCATGCCGTCTGCTATTCAAGCCATCACTTACCAAGAAAGATGTTGATGATGCCCAGGGCTGCTTGCTTAAATTCTGTGTGGAATTTGAGAAGCTCTACGGCGCTGATAAGGTCACGCCCAACATGCATATGCATATTCACGTTTGCGACACCATCCGTTCATATGGTCCAGTTTACGCTTTCTGGCTTTTTTCGTTCGAGCGGTATAACGGAATGCTTGGATCCATTGAAACGAATCACAAAGACTCCTTTGAGTCAACATTCATGAAGCACTTTATTGAACATACATTATCCACCAGTTTTATCAACTCACCCAGCTCGAAAATCCTTCTCAATGGGCACCAAAGAGAGTTTTTAACAGCTGTGGTGAATACTCGGCCTTCATCAACCATCACCACCTGCTTAAACTCGGCTGATGCATTCAATATCACCGAGTTTACTCTGACATCAACGCAGATCCACCATGCAACTGGCTCTGAAGCACTCCCCCCTGACGCTATTGCTGACCGATTTCGCCTGTACGACTTTGATAGCATACCGCGCTATTACAATGCTCTCAAAGATTTCTATACTATAACGTATTGTGATGGTGAGCCCGGTCGAATCAATGTAAATATGCATATCGACAAGTTCATGAAGCTATCTTTGCAAGGCTATCAGTACCAGTGTATTGAAGGGAGATCAATCCGCGGATCATATATCCAAGCAATTTTTGAGCAAAGCAACAGCAATGGAATATCCGCATTCTCTGGACAGGTGCAGTTCTACTTTCGCCATAAGCAGGTGATAAATGGCAACGAAGTAACGCATTACTTCGCCTTTGTACGCTGGTACCTGATTCATAAAAGCCGCCAGAATTTCGCCAACTAAGACATATTTCTGTGGAAGGACAAATTTGAAGATATCGACTTCCATTGTATACTCCCGCTTGCAAGGATTTATTCGCCTATTGCTATTGCCAAGTATCGACCTACGGTCCGTTCACAAGCATGCATAGTCGTTATCCCCATGGCGAAAAAAACCCTCACATAAAGCTTCGAAACAAATTTGTACTTGCGCTTTTAAAAAGCCCATGCCCAAGCCCTACCACCCTACCATGCTTGTTGTTTTTATTTTTAAAAATCATAATCGCTGGCGTACATCCAGTCCGAAAGAGTACTCGACGGTGGAGGAATGTCCACAGTTACATACTCTCTGTGTCCCTTGCGACTAATGAATTTGCTGTTCAATCGGCGACGAGTTTGCTTTTTCTCAAGCTCATTAAGGATTGCGTTTAACTATTTAGTAAGATTGTGTTAATTTTGTTCACTGACTCATTTAAGTACGCTACCTTCTTGCTGCGCCATCGTGGACGCTGTACATGGTATTCGTTTCTTCCATGTATGCTTTCATCGTCGGAAGTATACGCCTTATCACGGACGACTAACGCGATCTCAGGAAGCGGCTCGTTATATTTCTGCATGATCTCATCCCGATACTCGATCAGCATAGCCTTTCTTTTATTATATTTCTATGGGTATACAGTCTCAGTATATGCTTCTGCTGGTATGAAGTACCACAAACCTTATTCTTGCGTCCAGCACGTCGGACACCCTGATTGAACTTCTCGAGTTCCTCTGTGGTCTTCGTGGCGTAATCCTTCTTGTTTTGGAAATTTTTCGCCACCATGGTTCGCACTTTGCGAGAAAAGTTCTTGATATGCAAGAACCTATCAGCTTTTTCCACCAGGTTTTCGCGCAGTTTGGCAGCGATAGCCTTGTTGTGCGGGTCCTTAAGATCCGTCTCAAAGTTATACGTATACTTTACAGGATCTTCCCTAATCAGCTTCTCATGCTCGAGATGCAGGACTGACTATTAGTCGACGTATTAGTAAGTAGCATAAGTACTTATATATATTCTACAAAAACATACGCTCAATTCAGGCTGTCTTCCGAGGCCATCGTCATCATCGCCTTGTGGCTGTGGTTGCGTTGTTGCAGGAGCCAATGTCGATACTGCAGCAGATTCCGCCACCACCTCCCGAACGCATTCCTTCATCATCACCTTGAGTGCGTCAGGCTGCAGGTGAGCCATCGACTGGCTACTTTTCTTCTGCAAACTCGCGATCCGCTGGCTTAACTGCTTTTGCATACGCGCAAGACCAGTGGCAGGATCCTGATTTTCGCTGCTGTTAAGAGACATGGTAAACTATAGGTTGTCGGGTTATTAATGACAGGTGAGCTGGTAGATTAAATACTTGCTGCTATAGTAAAAGTGAATAAAGTATTGTGACCTATGAAGAGGACAAAGGTAAAAGTGTTGTCAACGTAGCTTCGATTTATACAACAAGCAACCTTCCGGTTTTGATCAGCGTTTCCATTTTAAGTGACATATTTTGGCATCCCCAAAACAAGGCACTATGACGCGCAGCTCTTCCACTCACACATTTTTTTTTTCGTTTGCTCACGGTAAAGCACTAAAACCTCCTCATCCAGATGCAATAATTAGCTTCTCCATGTAAGAGTACTAAAGTTACCTCTTTATATCTAACTGCTTTTTAACAATGATATGAGCCATGGCACTGTTGCTTGAGAGCTTCGTAATAGCGCAGAACGTGAACGTCGCTTACGACATCTTAGTCATGGGCAGAAGCAATGGGGCAGGTATGATTGTTCATGTATCATTTACAATAGCTAAGCATACAGTCACCAACGACTATTGCCTATAGCTCTGCCAGTATGTACCTTCGCAAACACTATGGGGCGTCATATCGATTTATGGTAAGGGACTTTTGTATCTGAAACTTGCAACCGTTTTGTATGATGCTATGATCTGTGGATACCGGCCCAGCCTAGGTAAACTTATAAGATATATGATACTCACTCAAATCGCGAAACTAACGAACCGCTCTTATAGGATTTGAAGAACATCAGTTGTATGGAGAAACAGGTAGACCGTCAATCAATTTTCTTATATTGCCTCAAAAATAAGAAATGGCTCCCCACCCCCCAATACCTCAAATTTATTTCAGAGTCAGATGGCTAACGTCATTGCTGGTGTAGTAGGTGCGTAGAAAAAAAAGTAAAAGAGCGTTAAGTCCCTTTGTACCACTATTAAAAACAGCTCAAACTTCAGCATTGCAAGATGGCAGCTGCGATTTCGTTGGAAGGTATTAAGCACTACAAGAAAAAAAGCTAAGAAAGCTAGTGTAACCGACGAAATAGGTGTAAAAACAGTGAAGGGGCTTATTTTTTTTTATTTTCTAGTGAGCCGGAAGTATTGGCCAACAATCTGTGAAGACGATTCAGCAAGCATTGGAACGCAATTTGATGAAACAATCTTAATGGAAGGATCTGTGATCGAGTCAAGTGGATTAGGCTGGACAGAAAGAAAAAGTGTAAGAAAACGCGTGTTTACTATTTTTCTGTTAAAGTTGGCATAGCCCCGTTGCGAATGGCGAGACATTGTGAAAGACGATTTGTTCACGAATCAAAATACATTGTGCAGCACGATTCCCATTCCAAGGCAGCACCTCATTGTGCATGTTCAAAAGACATAAATTGTCTGTGACAGCAAGAATGCACAGACAGGTATAAAGCATAATAGCGCGCCTTTATGTTTCTGTAGTAAGGCACCACCGGTTTACTAATACTTTCGCCTACAATTGCCAATTCCAATAATAGAACATCATGCAATATAAGGTATGTGTGTACATCGCCATGCGTCATAATATGTATGGAAAGCAGTTATAAAACGCAGTTATTTTCTATGCCTAGAAGGTACACCAATCCGGTTTGGGAAGTGTTTTCCTGGAAATACAAGCATAAGACTATTAGTGCTTGTAGTACAAACCTTATGCAATATCCGATTATGTATAATCGCCTGAGCCTTAATCATCATACATGGCTATCATCTTGGTAGTCTGGTTATTGTAAGTGGTTTTGTGGTGTTACGAAATGGGGTGGCGATATTTGTATATAATACTAATACATATTTTTGTAAATCTATAGAATATAATAAAGAAGAAAAGGTTGGGATCAATTATCGCGTTGGCGACGGAAGTTTGTGTTTGGCGCGAGAGAAAGAGATGCTTTTAGAGCGGTTTTCAGAGCAGATGCTTCAAGAGTTAATGCATGAAGTTTCTCAAGCATTTCTTCTACAGCTTCAGCCTGATCATCACCTACAGTTGACTGAGCAACAAGACGCTTGATCTCAGTTGTCTTATTTAACAGCTTCTTTGCAGCATCTTCCAAGCGATCCTTCGGTCCAAGCTCATATGGCTGTGCTGGCTGGCCATCACGCGTTGTGAATGCTGCTGTCTGTTGGATCCACATGAGCTGTGTCTCTTGAGATGGCCGAACAGTGACAGCCCCCTTCATTCTTTGTTTGACCAAGAACATGTGCTTGCAAGGAAACAGAGTACGTGCAAACTTTGGACAAGTACAAGTTACAATTTGGCTATTTTTAGCAGAGACCTATATATGAATTAGCATGTAAGTTAACTATGACGAAGTATGCAGGGGAAATAATTTATATTGTAGGTGAAGTTGTTGCCAGTGAAGGATGTGACAATATACTCGCTGTTGGACAAAACAATGACCATGGTATGCAACAAGTTACGATTCACATTGTCTGCCTTGATCTTCTCTGCGCGTAGAGCATGTTCATTTGCACCCATCTTGCCAACGTTCACGATCAGTCGTTTCACCTCGCCTTGGATATCGGTTGCAATGTCGGACGTCAACACGTTAAGCAGCAAATCGAGACGATGCATTCTCTTACACTTCAGATATATCGTTTTCAGCTGATTATGCCAAGCTTCGACATAATTATTCGTTTGCATATTCGTATATATCTGTGGTTGGTAGCAGGACGTCCAGCGTTCAGGTGCCTTCCCTTCAAAGTCGCTGATCCAATAACGGCAGAAGTAGTTGCCGAAGTCACCATGATTGCGATCGAAGTATGCAAGTGCATCATCCAAAAGAACCTGAAACTGGTGTGGATCACGTTCATACATCAAGGCGCGCAAGCGTTCACGAACATTCTTCTTAGCTCTCTCACCAGAGCTAACTTTCAGCTGGACGTGTTTCATCCACGCCCGCATGACATGCCACAGACAATGCTGAATTGTACAACCTGGCCATACTTCAGAAATGGCATTATCCTCAGAGTAATCGTGATCGATCGTAATGCGCTGAGGATTCAATCCAATGGATGCCAGGGAGCAAAACCAACCGAGAAGAGGAGTGGATGACTTATCATCAGTCAGAAGGTATGATACTGGAATGCCACGACCTGCAATTGGATGGCGAATTACCATCGTATATAATATGCCATCATAATACTGGGAAACATTGTGGGTGGCATCCAGGCATATGAAGTTGCCACCGCGTCCAAGAAGCAAATCTCTTTGCCAAGGAGCAACAAAGCCAAAGGTAAACCGGTCTCGGGAAAGGAGGTCTCCATCACTGTCATTGTCGATCCATACATGATATCCATTCATCTGGTAAGCATTAAGCCATTCTCGAACAGATTGGAAATCATCGTCATGCTTTGCACATTGCTCTTGTCGGAACTTGTAAAAGATGTTATATACATCCATGGTGTTGATATATCCATCCCTGCGATTCAGACCAAGATGGCTATTTTCGCGCTGCAGGTAAGTTCGAACCTCACGAACGCTATACCGCTGTGATATTCTCAAATAAGATCAGACGTGAAAGTGCGAGACCGAATTAAAGATGTTTTTATTGATGACAAACTACTCAGATATTTATATTGTTGAAGCGGTCGGGATGAACGCTTCTTGGTGATGTTCCGAATCCATGTTTAGGCGGCGATATAGGACGAGCGTCCTGTTAAGTAACGTATCCATGTTTCGGGTAAACTCGATGAGTCCTTTGATGTCCTAATCTAGATCAAAGTGGTTTCCGACAGATGTTGGCAGAAACTGGACCAATGGATGACGTACGGTTGGTGCCGTCGAAAGAACGAATAGAATAGATGTTTCTGAGACTGAAACAAGAAGGCATTCTCTGTGGGAAGGTGTAGGATACGACATTACCCCCCGCCAGACAAGACAACCGTGTGAAAAGATTGTGTAGATCCCTACGTTTGTGGACAAAACAGCATGCCAAATGACTAGAAAAACCCAGAAAAACCCAGTGGGAGAAAAAAAAATGATGGGATAAAAAAGTCATGCTAAACGCGTTAAGTACTGGAGGCAGTGTTGGCGGCAACACGTTTGCGCTTGGACGAGCGTGTTTCTATACGACTGTGGATAGGAGCCGTGAAAGAGCTGCTTGCTCGCGATTGGGTACTGGTAGCTTCAGTACATGGACGTTTGATAGTGAAATTAGGAGCAGTCGCACGTCGACTCCAATATTGTTGGATGAGATCCAAGCTATTGAAATGATCGGCCGGTTCCCAAGTGTCCTCTTCAGGGTCATCATATCCCTTCCAACGTACCCGGTATAGGTATTGGTTCTTGTCATCAAGTTTGTGATCCACGACTGCGAGAATCTCGTATGTGTCTTCGGACTGTACAGTAGTATCTGGTGAGATGGACTTCATATGCGAAGGTGGAACGTTTCTTGAGAGCAATTCACCAGTTGTATCGGAAAGAACATAACTACCTCCTTTGGTAAGACTGTAGACAGTGTAAGGGCCCATATAACGAGGATCGGTCTTAGCCGCTCGTGCAATGTTCTTGATCATGACCTTACTGCCGATAGGAAAGCCGTCAATAATGCGGTTCTGACTGTCAAACTTACTCTTTTCCAGAGCTCGTACGGCATTCATGCGTGCACTGAGAGCAGGAATAACGACTTTTTCCCAGTTGGTGATGTGTTGCATCAAAGCCTTGGTATCCTGCGAAGACGAAGAGGCCGTACCGAGCTGAACACCAGTATAATCCTGAAAGCCATTAGGTTTCCGACCAAGCATCACACTGAAAGGACGAGAACTATGGATTCGTGTGTGACGACAATTCATGGCAAGCTGTGCGCTACCGACGAACATATCCCACTCCGTAGCTTTGCCTTGTAAGCGTTTGATGATGGTTTGTTTTGCAATGCCCACAGCCTTCTCGGCAGCACCGTTGCCACGTGGATGGTATTTGGATGATAACCGTAGTTCATATCCTGAGGCTTTAGCAAGAAGCTTGCATAAGGAATTGTGGAATTCCACTGGGAGTAGCAAAGATAATGCTAAAGAAAGAAAGTAATGCATTATCACGAGCATTATTGATAATGCTTGTGATAATGCGTTATTTTTAAAAGTACAGCATTGTTTTAAGGAAAACGCAAACGTATCAATAATGCAGTACTTTCAAATAATGCGTTACTTTAGTGGGGCGCCAATCAGAGGATGTTTATTTTTACTGAAATCGGCATGTACAGAACCTTAATCTCTGTGTAATGAACCATTTCGTGAAGGTCAGAACAAAAGGTCCCTTGAAAACCTAAAAAGATGAAGATCGTGATACACTGATGTGATAGTATAGCCAAATCAGATTGATAGTCACGTACCCCTTACACACACAAATATGATGCATCACTGTTATGAGAATAAAGTATCTGGTTTAACTGCTATTGGTCGGACTATTACATTGGTGGAGAAGCGAAAAACGATCGAAGAATGAGTGCACATCAACCAAACGACCCCAACAACACACAACAGCAACCATTCACTGAACCGGCAGAGGAAGAAAATCCTTGGTCGCTGAGGCAGCAAATTCCGGCCGCATACCCAGAGTATCGGCTGCAACAACAGCAGCCAGCCTTTCAGCAGACAGGCAGTGAATGGGCGCAGCAACAATTTCCGCAGACAATGCAACAACAGCCGACGTATCCAACCCAATTGAATCCACTCGAAGAGGAACTTGCTCAACAGCGAGAGATCTCAAATCTTCAAGCATCATTAATCCGTGAGCAGCAAGCCGAATTGGAACGGCAACGACAGCGAATGGCCGAATGGGAGCAGGAACGTAGCAACGATATGCAGTCGATGCAACAGAGACACGCACAGCATCAAGCGGAGATAGAGCAGGTCACCAGACACATGCACAATATGTACGAGAACTTACGCCCACGTTCACCTGAAGGAGAATCAGTCTCCTCTCAGCTCCATAAAATGATAGCAGCGCTGGAACAAAGAGTACCGTCTCAACAACAGCTCCTCAACCAGATTCAGGAGTTACGAGACCTCTCTGTCGAAACAAGATCACAAGCATCAACATCAACAATCGCACGTGATAATAGCCCCTTGATAGCCGCGATGCAGCAGCTCACCATAGCATTGAAGAGAAATCAAAGTCAGCGATCAGTAGCTCAGGAGAGCCGGCAATCAGCGGCACAAAGAACGACAACAAGAGCAACATCAGTGCTAGCATCAGTCGCTTCTAGTTCATCAGGTGAAATAGATGATCAGTGGGCGACACCGCCAAGCGACGGCGAATCAACGAGTGCAGGCTCGACAGTGGGTGCTCGCCGAGTAGTGTTGAGGCAGAACGAAACGACAGTCCGAAAAAGAAGACTGGATATTCCGCCGTTCCAAGGAACAGCAGGAGAGGACCCTTATGCATGGCTCCTAATGTTCGAAAAAGCCAAACTCTACCACGAATGGTCCGATGACGATGCAGCAAAGGAGTTCATGATGTCAATGCACAAAGACGCTGTCTATTGGTGGGACAGTTTGACAGAAGCCGAGAAAGGCAACTACACAACAATAAAAGAGGCGTTCACTCAGTACTTTGGTGGCGGCGAGGAGGCAGCAGTCATGGCATTAGGCGAATTGCCGCGCCTGCAGCAAAAGAACGAAAGCATGGTAACCTTTGGCGCAAGGTTGAAACTGGCGCTTAGTCGTATCGACTCGCAGATGAAAGAAGAGCTTAAGCTCTACTTTTTTCACTCGCATGCGAGAGACGAAGTCGCAAAGGAAGTTTCGCGTTATAAGCCTGCCACACTGGATAAGGCAATCCAGTACGCCATTTACTTGGAGAGAACCGATAAGACTGCGGAAGCCCAAAATCGGTCAAAGGCGAGAATCCTTAGTGGCCCTATGCTGTCAGCACCAACAATGAATCATCCAGTTGCCGCACCTCCTTCAGCTCCAGATACGGCAACACCGATGGAGGATGTACAGATGAATGCTCAACGAAGAGGCAAATCAGGCAAAGGTGGTGGCAAAAACAAAAAACAGCACAACAAATTCAAGGGCAAATGCTTTCATTGCAAAAAACGGGGCCACAAGGAAGAGGACTGCTGGACGAAGAAAGGGAAAGGGAGCAACGAGCAGACGACGATCAAGCAGCAAAGCAGCCAGCAAGCAACACTCAGCAAAGAAGACGAAGAAGACGAGGATTTTGTTTCACCAATGTTCGACTTTTTGCAGCAAAACAGTCAAACAGCAACACTGGTCGACAATATACCAGTGCGACAATCAGTCCAAGAAGATGACACCAATCGGTCAGTATTGCGATTCAAAGTACAAATCCAATTGGGATGCATTGAAGTATGGGCGTTGATCGACACTGGCTCTGAAGTAACGTCGATGGATAAAGCAACTTTGGAAGAAACGCAACTACAAAGTTCACCAGCATCACCGATCTACATCCAGTACGGCAACAAGTCCAGATCATTGTCCAATCAAGAAGTTTGCACCACTTTGGAAATGAATCAGCAGACATATCGTGTAGACATTCGGGTTGTTCCAATGCAAAACACAAAGGTGATATTGGGGATGGATTGGCTGGTGGGCGTGGGAGTGTACTTGGATCCAGAAACTTGTACTGTCATCCCAAAATCACAGATCATGGCTTGGGTGAAATCAAATGCAACAAACGTTGAAACAATGTCGATCCCGCCGAGAATCCAAGAAAAGTTGAAACAACACCCAGTATTGTACGACGACACACGCGCACAGACGGTGACACGGATGCCAGTAACACACAAAATCAACACAGGTGATGCGACACCTGTGTACACACCCAATCCACGCAGGTCACCAGCAGAGCAAGCAGCCCTAGAAGCCGAAGTCAAGAAAATGGCGGAACAGGGTGTCATTGTGGAATGCACGAGTCCGTGGTGTTCGTCACCTGTGCTTGTACCAAAGCCGGATAATAGTTTACGCTTTTGCGTGAATTACAAAAGACTCAACTCCAAAACTGAGCTAGACAAGTTTCCCTTACCAAAGTCGGCAGATTTGGTTGATCGTCTCGTATCAGTACGTTGGATGACTCTCCTGGATCTCAAGGCTGGGTACTGGCAGATTCCAATGGATCCGGAAGATTCGTACAAAACATGTTTCTCGGATGGGCAGCGATTGTGGCGCTTTCTGGTGATGCCGTATGGTGTATGCAATGGGCCGGCGACAATGCAGCGATTGATGGTGAACTTGCTAGGCCACCTGGAGCATACAACCGTTTACATCGATGACATTCTGATCGCCACCAAGGGATCTGAAAAGGAACACTATGAGGCCGTGGAGACCGTTTTGGAAATCTTGGCAAAAGCAGGCTTGAAGATCAATCTCAAAAAATGCATGTTTATGGTAAAGTCTTGCAAGTTTTTGGGATATATCATTTCGGAGGAAGGAATTCGGCCAGATCCAGAAAAGGTGGAGGCGATCACCAAGTGGAAACAGCCAACAGATAAAAAATCGTTACAACGGTACTTGGGTATGCTGAACTTTCACCATCGATTCTTCTGCAATCTTGCCGATGTCGCGTCACCACTATACAAGTTATTGCGCAAGGATGTACCATGGCAATGGGGAGCCGAACAAGAAGCCGCTTTTCAGAAACTCAAGGCAAGGCTACTACAACTCCCTACATTGGCATATCCAGATCCGAACCTCCCATACGATTTACATACGGACTCGAGTGCAGTGAGGCTAGGCGCCGTTCTCTGTCAAGGGCATCGCCCGGTGGCGTATGCAAGCAAAACACTTTCGGCAGCGGAGCTGAACTACAGTGTGACAGAAAAAGAAGCAATGGCAGTTGTATGGAGTCTTCAGTACTTTCACTGCTATATTCATGGCGCTCAAAGTTTGACAATCTATACGGATCATGCGGCATTGAAAGCTATCCTTGGTTCTCACGCACACACACCCAGAGGAAGGATCGCAAGGTGGATTTTGGCGATACAATGTTACAGCTTTACAGTTGTACATCGGAAAGGTATCGAGAACCAAAGTGCCGATGCACTCAGCCGGGCCTGCAACGATCAGCAAACAGCAACAGCATCCGTCAGTTTCGAGGAGCTACTTGAGCACCAACGCGAGGACGATGAAATTCACCAGTATTTGGCCGACAAGGACAAGCGATTCTTCTGGCATTCGGGCGTGTTTTGCATCCAAAACAACAACAAACAGCCTGTGGTGGTAATGCCAAAGACTTTGCGGCACAAATTTTTGGAATCAATTCATTCGCACCTGACTGGTGGTCACGTTGGTCGTGATCGTACATTGGATCGAGCATATCAATGGGCGTGGTGGCAAGGCATGAAGGACGATGTCAGCAATTTTATTCGGTCATGTGGAGCTTGTCAACGACACAAGACACCAACAAGGAAATTTGGCAAGATGATGAGTATACAAGTTGTCGGGCAGCCAGGCGAAATATGGGCGGCAGATGTGGCAGTGCTCCCAACCTCAAGTCAGTCGAACCGGTATTTGATTGTTTTCTGTGAGTACTTGACGAAATGGATGGTTACCGCAGCGTTGCCTGGATTCGATTCCAACAGCATAGCAAACGTATTGCTCTATGAAATTTGTCTCAAGCATGGGGTAATGAAGAAATTGATCACGGACAACGGGACAAACTTTGTGTCAGAAGCGATACAAGCGGTTTGCCAACGACTTGGGATTGCAAGATCGACGACGAGTGTGGAATGGCTGCAAGTGGATGGGTTGGTAGAAAGGGCGAACAAGAGTTTGAAAGGCGCATTGGCCATATATGTGGAAAAGCAACCGGATGCATGGGACCAAGCACTACCTTTCGTGACATTTGCGTTCAATACAAGCAAGCAGGCGTCCACAGGCAAATCACCTTTTGAGGCCATGTACGGACACAAGCCGATTCTACCAACAACAGCCGAGCTCCATTTGCCAGCCATCAAAACACACAACACCAAGTCGTGGCTTGCATATCTAAACCATTACCTACCGATGCTGCATGAGAAAGTCAGAAGCAATATCCAAAAGGCACAACAACGTCAGAAGAAATACTACGATCGTGGAAGACTGGAACGACCGGTATTCAAGGTTGGCGACAAGGTCATGAAAATCAAGCCGAAGGATACGTGGAAGTTTCCGCAACCAAAGTTTAGCGGACCTTGGGACATCATCAAGATAAATAACAGTCAAGGAACAAGCTTCACATTGCAACAAAAAGTCAACAACCGTTCAAAGACAACAACAGCAAACCAAGCTCAACTCTATCTTTATCATGAATCGTTGGACTTCTCTGGAGGGGGGATAATGTGATAGTATAGCCAAATCAGATTGATAGTCACGTACCCCTTACACACACAAATATGATGCATCACTGTTATGAGAATAAAGTATCTGGTTTAACTGCTATTGGTCGGACTATTACAACTGATTATCAATATCGGAAAGAGCATCCCGAAGCAGATGGATTGGTATAGGATAGATTATCATTTTGTCAACGTAACAGCAAGAATAGATGGTAGTGATTATAGGTTAAAATTGAATAGTATTTTATTATCAGAATAGAATTTAGTATAGTATAGTTTCTATATCAATAAATATGGGCACTGCCAGTAATGCAAAGCAACCGGCGCAGGAAGTATAGATCCTTCCAAAGAAATGGTAAACGAGGTTGACTAGAACCGAAGAAGTTAGAAGAAAACGCATATAGCAGTTTTAAAGTAAAAAGCTACCTTACGATTCTGAGAGTACTACGAGTGTGGCATCCATGTAGTCAAGTCCTATGAGTTTCGTGGCAATTGGATTTCATGAATTACGTACCTCTGTAGCTTGAGCCTATGAAAAGAAGTGCCGGTCGTAGTAAAGTGAATGCTATTATGAAGTAAAAGCGTGAGAAGCAATGGGGCAGAATGTAATCTTACTGAACGGACAGTTTTATGCTTTGGCTTTTAATAAGGTTGTGTTAAAAGAAGAACATATGGTTGTTGAGTAGCGCTGGTGATGTTGCGTTGATGAAAGGATTAGCGGTTATATAAGACGATGTGAAAAAAAAACTTACTGTATAGTCGATGTAGCGATGGTAAAGAAAGCGAAAGAGATGAAAATCGAGCTGTGTATTGAATGGTGGATTTTTATACTCATGGAAGTAGCGGTCACCATAAACTTTTGTAGTGACTAGCCGCCTTAAAGTACATAAAGTGTAAGAGAACTCGATAGTTCCGGTTCCTCAGTTACATTCCATTCTGACTTTTTAACTATCGTAATATTAGCATTTCTATGGAAAGACATGGTACTTACTTGTACGTTAGATGTCCAGCAACAACAACAACAACAGCTCCGACTTGCACGAGAGCCAGATGCTACGAGCTATGGCTAACATGAGCTCAGAGATTCAGCGCCTTACGGATGAAAACCGGCAGTTGACTGCCACGCTGGTGGAACACGGGAGTCGCATCCGTGCGTTGAGCAGAGCTCCAGGCACCCAGCCAGTAGCTGATGAGCCTACGACTGCTGAACCAGCAGTTGTTGTGTCTGCACCACGCAGATACACCAAAGA